>CAUYLG010029589.1:0-159297 GCA_963573385.1 Cacajao melanocephalus | reverse complement strand
TTCTCAGCTCAGTACCTGGTTTGTTGAGTATACTTGTCAATCTGGACTTTAATACACCTATGATTTTGTATGATTTTGCTTTTCTTTTTAAATGAAGGTATTCTCTATGCTGGAATAATGCTGACCAAGGATGGCCCAAAAGTTCTAGAGTTTAATTGCCGTTTTGGTGATCCAGAGTGCCAAGTGGGTAAAAATATCAAAGTATTACTTTGTAGAAGATATGTGTTATTTTAATCTTGGAATTTATCAGCCTGGAAATAATTACCTTTGGGAAATTCATGCAAGTTCTGCTAGTACTCCAGTGAATAAAATGTTTAAGGAAAACTAAAATTTATCTCACGTGCCATGTGGATTGTGTTTTTCCAGGTAATCCTCCCACTTCTTAAAAGTGATCTTTATGAAGTGATTCAGTCCACCTTAGATGGCCTGCTCTGCACATCTCTGCCTGTTTGGCTAGAAAACCACACTGCCCTAACTGTGGTCATGGCAAGTAAAGGTTATCCTGGAGACTACGCCAAGGGTGTAGAGATAACAGGTGAATGTCAGGGATCAAGAGGTTGGAGTATAAGGTGACTAGCAGCAGCGCCACAGCAGACCTCCTTCCCACACTAAAGCTTGCTCTTAATAAGAGTGTGAAGCCATCAGAAACCTTTCAGAGGGTCTTAACATAACCAGGTTGCTTATTGGATTTGCGTCTTCAAATATCCACAAATACCGTATTCAAAGAACTGTTGATCTCCCTTCCTGTGCAAGGAAGACATAAGTGGCAGAACCACATCTCCAGAGTGTCACCCAGTGCAGCCTTCCGCTTCCATCCGCCCAGAGCGTTGGTAATAATGAGATTCTGTGAGAGTCAGAGGAACATTAGCATAAAGTATATCAATAAGATACATTATAGAGGTGAGGTCTCTGAATTATTGCAAATGCATACGGTCCTGTGTGGTTTGACCCCTAGTTTACAGTGCACCCCCATAGTCACTTGGATGGTAAAATTCAAACAGTTTCAAAAGTGTATCCTGTTTTTTTTCTCTGTCTTCACAGTAGGTGAAACATCTAGTTAAATGGTCTTAAATCTAAGTTCCATTGCCATAAGTGCAAAGGCAGACCTCTGTGACCCTGAGCAGGCTGTAGTTTAGCCACTCCCAGTGCTCCAGTAGTGTGTTTGGGTTTTTTGTTTGTTTGTTTGTTTTTTAAGATAGAGTCTGGTTCTGTCACCCAGGCTGGAATGGAGTGGTGCGATCTCAGATCACTGTAACCTACACCTCCTGAGTTCAAGCAATTCTTCTGGCTCAGCCTCTGAGTAACTGGGATTATAGGTGTGTACCACCAGGCCCAGCTAATTTTTGTATTTTTAGTAGAGACAGGGTTTCATCCTCTTGGCTAGGCTGGTCTCGGACTCCTGGTCTCAAGTGATCGGCCCACCTCAACCTCCCAAAGTACTGGGATCACAGGCATGAGCCGCTGCACCCGGCCTCCAATAGTGTATTTCATTCAAAAACCCCATAAACTGTCTAACCCAGACACAGAGTCCATTGCCTTGTGAATCCCATGCATGGCAGATAGGCAGTTAGGAATTGGTTGCTTTTGAATATGGACAAAGAAAGAAATGGGCCAGCACCAAGATCCCTTGCATTGGTGAAATTTCCCTAAGATTGAAGTAACAAGTGTAATAGTTCTACCAGAGCAATATTGGGTTTTACCATTACTGGCAGGCAAAGTAGGCATTCAGAATCACTAAATGGCTTTGTGTTGTAAAAACACTCAGGGAAGATACGTATTAACAAACTACGAAATAAGACTCTGAGAAGAGAAATAGAGATAGAAAAAGAAGACCACCAGGAGAAATAAAATAGTTTTCTAAAAATTAAGAAAAAGTATTATATTTATATAAACTGTCCCCTTTGGTCACTTTAAAATTTAGAAAATAGAATCTAATAATGTTTTAGGTATAATATAAAGCTGTATCTCAGGCTGGGTGTGGTGGCTCACGCCTGTAATCCCAGCACTTTGGGAGGCCAAGGTGGGCGGATCACCTGAGGTCAGGAGTTTGAGACCAGCCTGGCCAACATGGTGAAACCCCATCTCTAAAAATATTTATATATATATACACATATATATATAAGCTGTATCTCAGACTACAAGGAAGCAGCAGGAATTTGGGGCTGACCCCAAAACTTAATTTAAGCCAAATTTGTCTTAAAATTATACAAGTGTTATGTTAGTGAAAAGATTATGTTTTGCATTGTACTGACCATATTGGTTATATTGAAAAGAAAGAAACTTAAGTCTCATAGTTTATGGTAAAAAAAAATTAAAAATAAAATAAAGGGCCAGGCATGGTGGCTCACACCTGTAATCCAAGCACTTTGGAGGCCAAGGTGGGCAGATCACCTGAGGTTGGGAGTTCAAGACCAGCCTGGCCAACATGGTGAAACCCCGTCTCTCCTAAAAATACCAAAAAATTTAGCCGAGCCTGGTGGTACACCTGTAATACTAGCTCCTCAGGAGGCTGAGCTGGGAGGACTGCTTGAACCCAGGAGGCAGAGGTTGCAGAGAGCCGAGATCACACCACTGCACACTCCAGCCTGGGTGACAGAGCGAGACTCTGTCTCAAAAAAAAAGGAAGTTACCTTACTCTTAAGGAAAAGATTAATGTGATCAGATACAGGGTTTTTCTTTCCTCATTAAACAATTGCTTTTATAATGAGATTTACAGTAACACAAGAATTTAGGCTGTCATCCTAAAATAGCAGACAGTTCTTAAGAGAAAGGTGTATTTACTATTATATTGCATTAAGACCTGTTTGGGGCTGGGCGCAGTGGCTCACGCCTGTAATCCTAGCACTCTAGGAGGCCAGGGTGGGTGGATCACCTGAGGTCAGGAGTTCAAGACCAGCCTGGCCATCATGGTAAAACCCCATCTTAAAAAAAAATAAAAAAATTAAAAAAAAAAAAGACCTGTTTGGGCCAGACGCGGTGGCTCACACCTTAATCCCAACACTTCGGAAGGCTGAGGGCAGCGGATCATGAGGTCAAGAGATTGAGACCATCCTGGCCAACATGGTGAAACCCCATCTCTACTACAAAAATTAGCTAGATGTGGTGGCGTATGCCTGTAGTCCCAGCTACTCTGGAGGCTGAGGCAGGAGAATCGCTTAAACCGAGGAGGCAGAGGTTGCAGTGAGCTGAAATCGAGCCACTGCACTCCAGCCTGGCGACAGAGCGAGACTCCGTCTCAAAAAAAAAAAAAAATAGACCTGTCTGATAGGGAAGATTCTTTTAAATGAGATAAAGATCTTTCATTTTTTATTTTTATGTATTTATTTTGAGACAGGGTCTCACTCTGCTGCTGGGGCTGGAGCAGTGGTGCAATCAAACCTCACTGAAACCTTGAACTCCCAAATTCAAGTGATCCTCCCACCTCAGCCGATGTGTGCCACCACACTTGGCTGTTTTTATTATTATTTATTGATTGATTTATATAGAGTCAAGGTCTAGCTCTGTTGCCCAGGCTGGTCTTGAACTCATGAACTCAAGCAATCTTCCTCGCCCCAGCCTCCCAAAATGCTGGGATTGTCGGCATGAGCCACCACACCCAGCCAAGTTTAAAAAAAAACAACAAACTTGTAGAAATTGTAAATCACTTCACAATGTGAAATACTGTTGTTATTTCAAATCATATGTCAAATATGCTCTCTTCTAGGGTTTCCTGAGGCTCAAGCTCTAGGACTGGAGGTGTTCCACGCAGGCACTGCCCTCAAAAATGGCAAAGTAGTAACTCAGGGGGGTAGAGTTCTTGCAGTCACAGCCATCCGGGAAAATCTCGTATCAGCCCTCCAGGAAGCCAAGAAAGGACTAGCTGCTATAAAGTTTGAGGGAGCAATTTATAGGAAAGACATCGGCTTTCGTGCCATAGCTTTCCTCCAGCAGCCCAGGTAAAACTCTTAGCAAGTTAGCTTAGTGCCATTTCAGAAACTGGCCTAAATGGCTATGTAGAACATTTCATTAATCCTATCATAAGTCATTCAGTATTCTTTTCTGTCTATGGGACTGATACAATCTTGGTTTATATTTTGTTTGAATCAAAATTGGTTGTAGCAATATTCAAATTAAATGGAAAAAAACTTCATAATAGCTTAAGTTTGGAAAGTTTAGCAAAATCACAGTGGTATTGATTTTCATTGATTTTGTTTTTTTTGGTTTTTTTGTTTTTTTGAGATAGGATCTCACTCTGTCACCCAAGCTGGAGTGCAGTTCTCATGCCTCAACCTTCCAAGTACCTGGGACTGCAGGCCGAGGTCACCACACCTGGCTAATTTCTTTGTATTTTTTGTAGAGATGGGGCTTCACCATGTTGCCCAGGCTAGTCTCAAACTCCTGGACTCAAGTGATCCTCCTGCTGTGGCCTCCCAAATTATAGGCATGAGCCACTGCACTTGGCCTGATACTGATTTTTATTCACATAGTTAGTGTTGTATTTGAAACATAGTTCCAGGTTTTATCAAAGAACTTAAGATAAAAATAGTGATCATTTAACTTTGTAATTTGATTTGGTTATACTGTAAATTTTGACAGTCTCATTTTATTCCTGTGTTTATTACTAAAATGTATTTTTTGACCTCTTAACTGATTCATTGTCGGTATGTACAAACTATTCACTTGTAAGATCAATAAACTATTAGTTGGAAATGTGTGTGTTTTGATTTCTTTTTTTTTTGAGACAGAGTTTTGCTTTTGTTGCCCAGGCTAGAGTGCAGTGGCGTGATCTTGGCTCACTGCACCCTCTGCCTCCTGGGTTCAAGCGATTCTCCTGCCTCAGCCTCCCGAGTAGCTGGGATTACAGGTGCCCGCCACCACATCCAGCTACTTTTTGTATTTTTGGTAGAGACGGGGTTTCACCATGTTGGCCAGGCTGGTCTCCTCAGGTGATCCACCGACTTAGCCTCCCAAAGTGCTGGGATTATAGGCGAGAGCCACCACACCTGACCTGATTTCTTAAGAATATATCACATTGACAATTGTTCTCGAAGTTCAAAAATGGATAATGAATATATTTTAAGACAAAATGAAAATTTTTTACCAACTTAATTCAAGCTACACTGTTACCAAGAGGCAAATCTTTTAAAGTTTAAATGCAGATTTTTGAAGAATCAAGAACATAAAAATGCCGTGCTAAAAATTTATTTTTCATTTAAAAGTGACTAGATTCCATTGAAATGACCTATTTCAAGGGACTGCAATCTCAGTTCTAGTCTGAATTATTTAAGTTACAAAGATGAAGAAATAGAGATGCCACAGTGTTAGTTGCTCCCTGAGAAAACGTTCTTTAAATCAGTCTTTGTTTCCTATCTGTGAGTGACCCTGGGCTGCTGGCTTTATTTGAGTTAACTGCCAATGCTCTCGACTCCAATTGTATTCTGGCAGCTTGGTTTTTTTTTTTGGTGGTTGTTTGTTTTTTAATTTTTAATTTCATTTTTTGTGCTTTCTTAAAAGGCACATATAAAAGCAAAGGAGCTTGTTTTTAATAAAACATATTTCTTCATGTATCACTGCATCCCAGCAGGCCAGAGTTCTCATTTTTGCAAGGCAAGACTATAGAATCTGCAGTATCATTCACAGATTTGATCTCTAAATGTACTGCTCCTATTTACGGGTCCTATACAGAAGGAAATGATGCGCTGAATATCATTACCTGCTTTCACTTTTGTCATGGTGTTTCTCGCTGTCCTCAGCTATTAGGACGGATATAGTTACATATATTTGCAATTAAGAACTCAGTTTATTTAGGAATACTTGTGTACAATTTTTTCAACCCTAATTTTTACTTTTTTGACTTGGTTTAGGCATTTCTCTCTTGTTTATACCAAAATTGGACTGAGAAAGGTGGCAAAATACCAGTATATCTACTTATACATAGATGGATGCCAGGGTCTTGGGGGAGTGGGGAGTTATTTAATGGGGACAGAGTTTCAGTTTTACAAGATAAAGGGTTATGGAGATAGAGGATAGTGCTGGGTGCACAGCATGAATGTATTCAATACCATTGAACTGTTCACTTAAAAATAGTTAAGATGCTGAATTCTATGTTGTGTATATTTTACCGTAATCCAAAAAAAAGTTTTAAAAAATCAGTATATTTAGCAGCATGTGAGAAGTACTTCTGGGAGAAGTAGATGACTGAGTTAGAACAGTGGTTCTCAGAGATGATGTGATCAAATCAACTGGCGAGGTTGTTTAAACTCATTTCAATTCCCAGGGACTGCCCTAGACGAGTTAAATCAGAATCTGTATAGATGGGGCCCAGGCACTGACTTTAAAAATTTTAAGCACTTTCATTCACTATGACTCATCGGGGAAAAAAAAAATTAAGCACTTTAGGGGATGTGAAAATCACTTGGGATATCTTCTGCTTTAAATAATGTCTTAAGATTAAAGTAATCTTCCTTGGTGTTTAGGTGATGACTTCATTTTTTGCTTTTAATTCTTTAGGGGCTTAACTTACAAGGACTCTGGAGTAGACATTGTAGCTGGAAATATGCTGGTCAAGAAAATTCAGCCTTTAGCAAAAGCTACTTCCAGATCAGGTAAGTGATCCTACACTTTGCTAATTCATTAACTTTGACATACATTGTGAATGGATTTGGGTTTTATATTTAATGGAGGACATTTTTCCAAAGTAATGCTTGGTTACTGTAAGTTTTGCCCTGCTTAAGCCAAACCCAGTCTTATGCCTTCTTGTCTTTAATATTAAGGAAAGCATTTCTCATCTATGATGTTAATCTTCGCTCACTGCAACCTCTGCCTCCCGGTTCAAGCCATTCTCCTGCCTCAGCCTCCCAAGGAGCTGGGATTACAGGTGCCTGCCACCACACCCGGCTAATTTTTCCATTTTTAGTAGAGATGGGGTTTCACCATGTTGGCCAGGCTAGTCTCCTCACCTCAGGTGATCCACCCGCCTCACCCTCCCGAAGTGCTAGGATTACAGGTGTGAGCCACCACACTTGGCCTTTTTTTTTTTTTTTTTTGAGACAGAGTCTTGCTTTCACCCAGGCTGGAGTGCAATGGCACCATCTGGACTCACTGCAACTGGTTTCAAGTGATTCTCCCACCTCAGCCTCCCGAGTAGCTGGGATTACAGGCATCTGCCATCCTGCCCAGCTAATTTTTGTATTTTTGTAGAGACATGGTTCCACCATGTTGGCTAAGCTGGTCTTAAACTCCTAACCTCAGGTGATCTGCTCATCTCAGCCTCCCAAATACTGGGATAACAGGTGTGAGCCACCGCTTCCAGCTGATCTTTACTGTTTAATTACTGTCTTAATCATTTCTTGAGCACATGGTGCAATCTCTCATAGGAAGGGCATCTCTTGTTTCAACCATTCTTATGAAGAAGTGGTGTGTGTGTGTATATATATATATATATATATATACGTTTAACCTATTAACATATTACATGTTAATCTATTAAATAATTACATTCTCCCCAGTTGATTTGATAACATCATCTCTGAGAACAACTGTTTTTGGGGGTTTTTTATGAAATGGAGTCTCATTCCCATCACACAGGCTGGAGTGTAGTGGCATGATCGCGGTTCACTGCAGCCTCTGCCTCCCAGATTCAAGTGATTCTCCTTCCCCAGTGTCCCAAGTAGCTGGGATTACAGACACGTGCCGCCACGCCCAGCTAATTTTTGTATTTTTAGTAGAGATGGGGTTTTGCCATGTTGGCCAGGCTGGTCTTAAACTCCTGACATTAGGTGATTCACTCACCTTGGCCTCCCAAAGTGTTAGGATTACAGGCGTGAGCCACCACACCTGGCCTCCAAGAACAGCTGTTCTAACCCAGTCATTTGTTTCTTCCAGAAATACTTCTCACAGGCTGCTAACTCTACTGATATTTTTTAAACTAGTAGACATTTAAACAATTACATGTTTAATCTGTTAAAATGTAGCAAGTAATTAATTTCCTCTCCAACAGGCTGTAAAGTTGATCTTGGAGGTTTTGCTGGTCTTTTTGATTTAAAAGCAGCTGGTTTCAAGGATCCCCTTCTGGCCTCTGGAACAGATGGCGTTGGAACTAAACTAAAGGTAATCAGACACCTTTGTGAATAAAGGGCTTTTATGAAAGATAAGAGGAAACTTACTGTATATCAAATATACATTTTTCTTCTTTTGACATATATGAAATAAAAAAAAACTGTACCAAGTCATGTAAAATGGCTAAAATATCTGTACATTTCTAATAACAAATTATTATTTAGGTTATATTTGATGGAAGGGTATTTTAGAGGATAAAAGGGGATACTTTTAGACCAAGTGGCTTGTCAGAATTTAGTGTTCTTTTGTTTTTAGGTGTTAAGAGTGGCTAGCCAAATGGATAAAATACAATTTGGAACTTATTCCCTAATGCGGATGTTTATATTGTTCTTATATAGATTGCCCAGCTGTGCAATAAACATGATACCATTGGTCAAGACTTGGTAGCAATGTGTGTGAATGATATTCTGGCACAAGGAGCAGAGCCCCTCTTCTTCCTTGATTACTTTTCCTGTGGAAAACTTGACCTCGATGTAACTGAAGCTGTTATTGCTGGAATTGCTAAAGCTTGTGGAAAAGCTGGATGTGCTCTCCTTGGTATGATCAGCCATTTTAATCAATAACATGTCATTTTTCTTATTGTCTTTTAGCCCTATGTAAAAATGTGATCAGTGCCAACATATAGCAAGAGAAACTGTGTCACAGGATGCAGCAAATGAAATACAGATAAAACTACCTGAATTAAATTTTGAGCCTGCTACCTTCAAAGCCCTACTCAAGGGTTTGTCCACTAGACCTGTACTCATAAACTGTCATGGAGGCCTTATCTTTCTTCCCAATTTTTGGCCACCTTTTACATCCCCATCAGTCTCAGTAGCCTCCTCAACAAACAGGTCTAGGAGTTATTTCCTCCTTATTGGCCCTTTGATGGAGGCAGATGGATTCCTGGCTTTCCAAATCTTAACGAAAGCCAAATTTTCCCACAGAAGTGACATAAATAATAATATATGCCCAAGTTTTAGAAGTATGTTTAACTATACGTTAAATGTTTGAGCAAAGTGAATCTGTAGGTTGATCAAGGAACAAAAGAACTGCTTTTATTTTTATTTAAAAAAAAAAAAAAGACATGGTCCATGGTCTCTCTCTCTCTCTGTCACCCAGATTGGAGTGTAGTGGTTCAATCACAGCTCACTGCAGCCTCGACTTCCTGGGCTCAAGGGATCCTCCTGCCTCAGCCTCCCAAGTAGTTGGGAACTACAGGCTGGTCTTGAATTCCTGGGCTCAAAGTATCTGCCCATTGCAGCCTCCCAAAGAAACAGCCTCTTTTATATGACCATTTAAACCAGAAATCCTGCCATCTTACATCCCCACATGTGTGTACCTAATCTCAGCTAGTCTACCCAAGACTCCTTGAGCACCAACCCTAGTACCCAACATGACCCTTTTCCACTCTGACAAAATGAAAGAAACAACCAAATTGCAGGCACACTTGCGTGTTGATAGAAAATAAACAGAAAGAAGGTGGTTCAGCTACAGCAGATGATAAAAATTTCAGTTCTCCTAAGGAAGTTAAGGGCAAACAATATCTCTGGAATTGAAGGGGTAAGTATGTTTACAAATGAAGGACCAGTGATCCACTTTAACAACCCTAAAGTTCAGGTATCTCTGGGGCAGTGAACACTTTCACTATTATAAGCTGTGGTAAGACACAGCAGCTGACAAAAATGCTACCAGCACCTTAAAGCAGCTTGGTGCAGACAGTCTGACTAGTTTAAGGAGACTGACTGAAGCTCTGCCAGTCTGTGGTTGGAAGAGCACTGCTTGCTACTGGAGGGGATGATGATGATGATGATCTTGTGAAGAGTTTTGATGAAGCTTCCAAGAATGAGGCACACTTAATTAACTTCTGAAGAAGAAAAAACATGAAGAAGTAACTAGGAGCTATTTTACATAATGACTGCTTTTTAAAATTGTTTATGTATCTGATAAAATCTAGATCTCTAATGTTTTAAGCCCCATGCCCCTTGGACACTGCAGCTCTTTTCAGTTTTTACTTATACACAATTTATTTATTTATTTATTTTTTCTTCTTTTTGAGACAGTCTTGCTCTGTGGCCTAGGCTGGAATATAGTGACATGATGTCAGCGCACTGCAAGATCTGCCTCCCGAGTTCAAGCATTTCTCCTGCCTCAGCCTCCCAGGTAGCTGGGATTACAGGCATAAGCCAGCACACCCAGCTAATTTTTGTGTTTTTAGTAGAGAGGGGGTTTCACCATTTTGGCCAGGATGGACTCGAACTCCTGACCTCATGTGATCCACCTGCCTCGGCCTTCCAAAGTGTTGGGATTACTGGTGTGAGCCACCATGCCCAGCCCATGATTTTTTTCTTTGTGGCTAATTAAGCTAAAGAAGTCTGGGAATAAAGTTTGAAACAAACAAAAATTGCCTTTCATCCACCATTTAGAACAGAGTTTCTAATTTGGAGTCTGCCTATACCTTTTATCTTGACATGATATAAGTAAAATGTTATACTTTTTTTTTTTCTAGTCAAGTGCAATAGTGAGAAGGGGAAGAAAGAATAGAACGAGGAGTTTGATCTGTAACTGACTGTGAGCAATCAATTGAGATAACTCACTACCTTCGGACCAGCCAAAATGTTACACTTTTTAAGCTAGGGTATTTGGAGTTGGGCAGTCCTGGTTAAGTCACTTATTTAAGGCTATACCATCACCTGAGAAATGGACTGATTATAAAGGTAAAATATATATGAAAACAGTTTTGAAACTAAGCAAGCTATAGAAATGATGTTATATTCAACTGAGCATTCATTCTGTGGAAGGAGTGGTGTTTGGAGGCTGCATACATACCGGCAGAGGTGCTACCTTATCTTACTCTTTGTGGAAATGAGAGCTCTTTCCCCTGAAATCATGCTTGGTGGAAAGTTCTGTTAGACAGCTAATAGTACATTTTATTAGATGTTTGCAGGATGTAGCCACGTGTTAACTGTTCATGTTAAGAGTAGCCTGGCCAGGCGCGGTGGCTCACGCCTGTAGTCCCAGCACTTTGGGAGGCCGAGACAGGCGGATCACGAGGTCAAGAGATCAAGACCATCCTGGCCAACATGGTGAAACCCTGTCTCTACTAAAAATACAAAAAAAAATTAGCTGGGCATGGTGGCGTGCACCTGTAGTCCCAGCTACTCAGGAGACTCAGGCAGGAGAATGGCTTGAACCCAGGAGGCGGAGGTTGCAGTGAGCCGAGGTCACGCCACTGCACTCCAGCCTGGTGCCTGGTGACGGAGTGAGACTCTGTCTCAAAAAAAAAAAAAAGAGTAGCCTGTGCCACTGTTTCCTAGACAGATTTATAAATACTCTGTGATTTTTTGCTCTGGTCTTATCCCACCAGGAGGTGAAACAGCAGAAATGCCTGACATGTATCCCCCTGGAGAGTATGACCTGGCTGGGTTTGCCGTTGGTGCCATGGAGCGAGATCAGAAACTCCCTCACCTGGAAATAATCACTGAGGGTGATGTTGTTCTTGGAATAGCTTCATCTGGTCTTCACAGCAATGGATTTAGCCTTGTGAGGAAAATCGTGGCAAAATCTTCCCTTCAGTACTCCTCTCCAGCACCTGATGGTTGTGGTGACCAGACTTTAGGTAAGGTCCCTTATGTTTACACTGTCTGGGCAACCATTTAGTGGTTTTAGTCTCTCATTATTTAGAGCTAAAAGGGAATGAATTACTTTGGTTTGCTTCTTGGTCATTTTTGTAGAACTGGTGTCATTCTCCATTTCAGAGTTGCTTTTTATGTTTTGGTTTTCTATTCATAGGCTAAGTTTTTTGTCTTCTCTCTCCAATATACAGGGGAGTTACTTCTCACGCCAACCAGAATCTACAGCCATTCACTGTTACCTGTCTTACGTTCAGGACATGTCAAAGCCTTTGCCCATATTA
The DNA here is from genome assembly GCA_963573385.1 of Cacajao melanocephalus. Taxonomy (NCBI): domain Eukaryota; kingdom Metazoa; phylum Chordata; class Mammalia; order Primates; family Pitheciidae; genus Cacajao; species Cacajao melanocephalus. The sequence continues at coordinate 147,305 of CAUYLG010029589.1, read as the reverse complement.
CTGGTGGAGGATTACTAGAGAACATCCCCAGAGTCCTCCCTGAGAAATTTGGGGTAGATTTAGGTAAGGTCACTAAAACAAACTTCTGTTTAGAAAATTGCTAAGAAAAAAAGGCATTGTGGGAGAAAACTCTATGGGTAGTTAGTGCACACATGATTACACATGGAAAATTCTCAATCATTGGGGGTTTGGGGAGGGAAAAACTGGTTGACCCTTTTCTATGTCGTTTTGCTTCATTATTTATATTTATAGGACATAAAGTATTGTGTAATTGGCTTATATAAAGTTGAAGTACTCTTAAGCAGATCCTCCAAGGGGGTTGGTAACTTCAAGCTCTATCCAGATGGAGCCCTACATGCCGGGAAAGGAAATGTTAGCTATTAAGTAATCCACTTGCAAGATAAAAGGACCTACACCAAGGCATAGAGAAGGGAGGCACATTAGAGAATCATTTTATGCTTAGAAATAAAAAAAGTCTCAGGTTTCTAGTTAAGCAGGTGAGTAGGTGATAACATCAGTAACATAGGAAGAGTAAGATTGCAGTAGGAAGTTTTTGAAATCTTCCATGTGTTTATTCCAAAGTGACTGTGAGTAGAAGTTGAAGTCAGGCTGAAGATAAATTGGTTGGTTGTATGCACGTAGTAATAGTTATAGCCAAGAGAATGAAGGAGACCAAAAGGTTGTTTCTCAGAGTGACTGAAAATAACAGTTCAAAGGAGAGGTAAACCATGTAAAAGTATTATCATCAAACCCAAGGTAGGGGTTTTTGTCTTTTTTTTTTTGAGACAGAGTCTCACTCCACAGCCCAGGCTGGAGTGTGGTGGTATCATCTCAGCTCACTGCAACCGCCACCTGCCATGTTCAAGCGATTCTCCTGCCTCAATCTCCTGAGTAGCTAGGATTATAGGCACCAGCCATTGTGCCCACTAATTTTTATATTTTTAGTAGAGACAGGGTTTCACCATGTTGGCCAGGCTGGTCTCAAACTCCTGACCTCAAGTGATCTGCCCACTTTGGCCTCCCAAAGTGCTGGGATTACAGGCATGAGCCACCCAGCCCAGCCCCAAGGTAGGATTTAACATGACGCTGGTCTGCAGTGTCAGATACAGCACAGAGATCTAGGATAAGCACCAGAAAGAGACCAGTGTATTTCAGAGTTAGGCCAAAAGGCAGCTTGCTGGACTTAGATACCACCCACCAGATTGTTGTGGCAGAGTAGTGGAGACAGTGGGTAAAGATTCCTGTTTGAAGAAACATACTGGTAAAAGAAAAAGTGGAATAATTTTATGCATATGGTAAAAGTGAGGGACAGTCTTTCCTCCCTGTTTTTATAGGATAAAGAGGCAAAGAAAGCCAGATGAACTGTTTCAGCATTGGTTTGAAGGAGGAGAAACTGAGGGAGTGCACATAAAATAACTTCCCTGTGAAGTTTTAGTGAGATGAACAGGCCTGGGGGTGGAAGCGTGAAGAGAGGAGTGGTTAAAGCAGTCAAGGTCGTAAACAGGAATGAGACAGCTAGCAAGACTGAAGGCACAAGTGAAGCTAAAGCTGCTTGTGTAGTTTTTCTCCCAGACTAAAAGCATGTATAGCTTTGAAGCAAGAACAGGAAAAAATAGATTGGTTGGGTTGACCCAGCTGGACTAAGCAGGTATTGGGGTCATTGATGGGGGATAAGCAGTCAGAGATAGAGGTGAGTAGATTTGGTGAGCTAACCAGAGAGTCAGAGCGTATGTGAAGCTTGGAGAGAACTGAAGAGTCAGAGGTAGGTTGTGTGGAAGTGAGGAAATTGTCAAGGGAAGCAAAACAGACAGGCCAGGCTAAATGGGAGTCTCTTCCAGGTCCATGGACTGAGCATAGTAAGGAGCTAAAGGGTTCATAGAAGGGTTAAACTAGTGGTTTAAGACATTCCTTAAGTAGACATGCTTTCTGGTGAGCATAAACAAGAACCTTAAGAAGTAGTTCCTTCATCATCCTTTTCAAATAATTAAAAACAGTGGCCTGCTGTTGAATGGGGAAAGGAGGCAGGACTGATTTGTGTATTTGCCAGTTTCTGTGGTGTAAATACTCCCACCATAGCTGCTTTAAAAATGGCTATTTAACAGCCTCTACAAGCTGGCTCTAGCACACCACTAGTTAAAAACAACATAGTAGGCCGGGTGCGGTGGCTCACGCCTGTAATCCTAGCACTTTGGGAGGCCGAGGTGGATGGGTCACCTGAGGTCAGGAGTTCAAGACCAGCCTGGCCATCATGGTGAAACCCCATCTTTAAAAAAAAAAAAAAAAACATAGTAGTCACCTCATGAAGAAACTGAAAGTTGGCCAGGCGTGGTGGCTCACGCCTGTAATCCCAGCACTTTGGGAGGCCAAGGCATGCAGATTATGAGATCAGGAGATCAAGACCATCCTGACTAATACAGTGAACCCCGTCACTACTAAAAATACAAAAAATTAGCCAGGCATGGTAGTATGCACCTGTAGTCCCAGCTACTCTGGAGGTTGAGGCAGGAGAATCACTTGAACCCGGGAGGCAGAGGTTGCAGTGAGCCAAGATTACACCACTGTACTCCAACCTGGGCAACAGAGTGAGACTCTGTCTCAAAAAAAAATGAAAGAAACTGAAAGTTGATATAGCTATATTCCTGAAAGCAGTTACATTTTGAGTTACACAGATCTCTGTATTCCAATAAAAGCCATTGCACAATTCCTTGCATCAGCCTCTAAAGTTTCTTCCAGGAATCATACTTTGACAACATATTTAAGTAAGGACTTTGGGGTTTTTTTGTTTTTTATTGAGACAGAGTCTCGCTCTGTCACCCAGGCTGGAGTTCAGTGGCACAATCACTGCTCACTGTAGCCCCAATCCTCCCACCTCAGCCTCCTGAGTAGCTGGGACCATAGGTACATGCCACCACACTTGGCTATTTTTTGTATTTTTAATAGGGCTTCACCACAGTGCCTAGGCTGATCTCAAATTCCTTGGCTGAAAGCAATCTGCCCATCTCGGCCTCCCAAAGTGCTAGGATTAGTGGCATGAGCTACCACACCCAGTTAGGACTTTCTAACATTAAAATTACAACTTATATTATTCACAAAGTACTTGTTCATTTGTAGAAACTAGACTCTTAGTCTGTCAGTGTTTTTAATCTATAAATACTTTGTAAAACTCCGCTAAAACAAGATCATAGGTTGGTAATCTGCTACTTGCCTTGCCATTTAATATATCATCACTATCTACTTGTCTTAATAGCATCATTTTTTATAACAAGTATTCCATTTTATAGATGTACCACTGTTTAGTTTTAAGTTGCTGTTGACTTTTAATTATTGAGAGCACAGTGAACAATGTTGTTACTAAGTCTTTTGAGCTCAACTATTAAGAATGGACATTTCCCAGCTAGTATAAATGGAACTGAATCTGAGAGTCACAGACATGTGATTCATTTTTAAAATTGTATCAACTCCAGGCTGGGCACAGTGGCTCATCCCTGTAATCCTAGCACTTTGAGAGGCTGAGGTAGGTGGATTCCCCCTGAGGTCAGGAGTTCGAGACCAGCCTGGCCAGCACGGCGAAACCCTGTCTCTACTAAAAATTTTAAAAATATATAAATAAATAAATAATAGCCATGTGTGGTGGCACATGCTTGTAATCCCAGCTACTCGGTAGGCTGAGAATCACTTGAACCCAGGAGGCGGAGGTTGCAGTGAGCCCAGATCACACCATTGCACTCCATCCTGAGTGACAGAGAGAGACTCTGTCTCAAAAAAAAAAAAAATGTATCAACTCCAAAGTATTAAAACACTGATGATTAGCTGAGCGTGATGGCTTATGCCTATAATCCCAGCACTTTGGGAGGCTGAGGCAGAAGAATTACATGAGCCCAGGAGTTCAAGACTAGGCTGGGCAACATGGTGAGACCCTGTCTCTACAGAAAAAAAAAAATTCAAATAGCCGGGCATGGTGTTGTGTGCCTGTAGTCCCAGCTACTCAGGAGGGTGAAGTGAGAGGATTGCTTGAGCCTGGGAGGTCAAGGTTACAGTGAGCTGTGTTCATGTCACTGCACTCCAGCCTGGGCAACAGAGCCAGATCCTGTCTCAAAAAAAAAAAAAAAAAAATCATCCAATAAATATACCAAATAAATAGGTGTAACTGATCATAAACCTTATTATTTAATAAAAGGCTAAATTCACATTGGCTTCCCTTTCTTTAGAGCATCATAAATAATTTAATTCAGTATTTTTTTTAAAAAAATGAAATCCCATAATTGTAGATTACAAAGAACTATCCAAATTGTTTTATTATTCAGGAATGTCATGTGTATATAGGCCTTTACCTAAAAATTTTTATTAGAGATTTTTGTTGTATTATTTGTGACCAGAGAGAATTTTTTTTTTTTTGAGATGGAGTGTCACTCTGTTGCCAGGCTGGAGTGCGGTGGCACAATCTTGGCTCACTGTAACCTCTGCCTCTGGTTCAAGTGATTCTCCTGCCTCAGTTTCCCAAGTAGCTGGGACTATAGGCATGTGCCACAATGCCCAGCTAATTTTTGTATTTTCAGTAGAGATAGGGTTTCACCATGTTGGCCAGGATAGTCTCAATCTCTTGACTTCATGATCTGCCTGCCTTGGCCTCCCAAAGTGCTGGAATTACAAGTATGAGCCACCACACCCAGCTGAGGGAATGTATTCTTTATGTATTATTTTATTTTATTTTTTTTTTTTTGGAGACAGAGTCTTGCTCGGTCGCCCAGGCTGGAGTACAGTGGCATGATCTTGACTCACTGCAACTTCCACCTCCCGGGTTTAAGCGATTCTCCTGCCTCAGCCTCCTTAGTAGCTGAGATTACAGGCACGCACTACCATGCCCACCTAATTTTTGTATTTTCGATAGAGACAGGGTTTCACCATGTTGGTCAAGCTGGTCTCGAACTCCTGACCTTGTGATCTGCCTGCCTTGGCCACCCAAAGTGCTGGGATTACAGGTGTTAGCCACCACGCCTGGCCAAGAATTCTTATAGCAGACCTAGGAAGTCTAAATTTTAAAATGAATAAGAGGGACAGGGTGTTGATCTACCTTCCATTAGCATACCTTTTCTTGAGTAATGTATGTATTTTCTCTAAACATGCAGATAAGCTATCTAGTTTTGCATTGTACTTTGGGTGCATTTTGGTCATTGGGAAGACCCAGCCAAACATTCACAAAAGGATGGTATACGTGGCGGCTGGGTGCAATAGCTTATGCCTATAATCCCAGCACTTTGGGGAGGCCAAGGCGGGCGGATCACCTGAGGTCAGGAGTTTGAGACCAGCCTGGCCAACATGGTAAAACACCATCTCTACTGAAAACACAAAAATGAGCTGGGCGTGGTAGTGCATGCCCATAGTCCCAGCTACTCAGGAGGCTAAGGCAGGAGAATCACTTGAACCTAGGGGGTGGAGGTTGTAGTGAGATGATATCTGGCCACTGCTCTCCAGCCTGGGCAAGAGCATGAGACTGTCTTAAAAAAAAAAAATGATAATATATTGGCCTTTGCTGGAACTCAGCTACTAGATCATCTAATCCGTTAGGGAATGTCTAAAGGTCTATAGTTAGTTAATGTAGCACAAAACCTCACTCAATTGTGAGTACTGGCCAAGTATGTCAACAAAAATGTTCTTAATATCTAAGGCACAAATGGATTTCAAATAAAAAGTTCCCAGAGGCCGGTTTATAGTTTTGTCCTACGTAAAATAGCAGAGTCTGATTATAATTTCCATGTCTTTGAGTATGCTCATACTTTTGTACTTTGTGTGAGGTGGTAGGATAATCAAACAATTCATGTCTATCTCCAGATGCTCAGACCTGGAGGATCCCCAAGGTCTTCTCTTGGTTACAGCAGGAAGGGCACCTCTCTGAGGAAGAGATGGCCAGAACATTTAACTGTGGGGTTGGCGCTGCCCTTGTGGTATCAAAGGAGCAGACAGAGCAGATTCTGAGGGATATCCAGCAGCAAAAGGAAGAAGCCTGGGTGATTGGCAGCGTGGTTGCACGAGCTGAAGGTACTTGCTCCTTATTCATTTTTAGGCTTATAATTTTAGCTATACCTCAGCCTTGCCTCACAAGCTTTCTGCCCACCTTTTAGTGCAGCCATCGCTATGGCAACAATCTTTACACAGATGTAACATGACAGCACCCACCCCAGGGATACCACATATCTCTTCATTTCTGCCTCAGAACTTGGAGAATTCACGCATACACAGCCACACCCCACAGGATCACTTCCCAAAGTAATCTCCCTGCACACAAGACCTCATGGCTCTGCTGTGTCACTCATCTCAATTCAAGGAATAGCAAGCAAGCACCCTGACAAGTGCTGTATCAGTCAGGACTCTGCTAGAAGTGCTAGAACTTGGCAGAGGGGCAGAAAATCCACTCAGATTCACTAACAAAGATGTCACATGCTCACTTCGGCAGCACATATACTAAAATTGGAATGATCCATAGGAGATTCACAAAAATAAAAAATAGAAAAAAAAAATCAGACCTTGTTGACTTTACCTGTATCTGCCTTTCTTTCCTCTATTGTGTAGGATTCATTTTCAAGTGGGTCAGAAAGATAGCATCCTTCAGCTCATGTTACAATAAGAAAGAGAGACTCTCTCTTTCTTAATATCCCATATCAATTCCTTAAATGGCTTTGCTGGGTTACATGCTTACCCTCAAGACCAGGAGGTCATGGCACTACCGAGGGTGGTTTCACTGGGAAGATTTGGGGAGTAGGGGTAGAATACTGGCAGGGAATAACAGATCCGCTATGTGCTTCAAGATAGTGATCTGTAGCTCTTAGTTGAAGTAATTACATACGTTCACCTTTTGGAAGTTTTTATGAATGAGTAGTGTTAAGTGATACAAACATATTGTTCATTTTAGTCCTTGCATTATCTTATGTTCAGAATAAAATACACCCTAAAGTTTTCATAAAATATTTTTCTTTCCATTATTCCTGTTAATTCACAATTGTTATTTATGGATTTGCTTGAAATGAAGGTTCCCCACGTGTGAAAGTCAAGAATCTGATTGAAAGCATGCAAATAAATGGGTCCGTGTTGAAGAATGGTTCCCTGAAAAATCATTTCTCTGTCGAACAAAAAAAGGCCAGAGTGGCTGTCTTAATATCTGGAACAGGTGAGATGTGGCTTCCTCTTCACTGTAGGGCTGTTGAATGCCCTTTCTCTCCTCCCTGCACTCTTTCAGATTGTAAGGGTTCTCTTGGCAGAGTCTGGGGGCTGGGGGGAATCATGAAGGTTGTCTTTGCCTTTTCAGCATTCTTAGTCTTTCCATTTTTTTGACACAAAGTCTCACTCTTTTGCCCAGGCTGGAGTGCTGTGGCGCAATCTTGGCTTACTGCAAACTCCACCTCCCAGGTTCAAGCAGTTCTTCTGCCTCAGCCTCCCAGGTAGTTGGGATTAAAGGTGCCGGCCACCATGCCCAGCTAATTTTTTGTATTTAGTAGGGATGGAGTTTTGCCATGTTGGTCAGGCTGGTCTCGAACTCCTGACCTCAGGGTGATCCACCCCCATCGGCCTCCCAAAGTGCTGGGATTACAGGCATGAGCCACTGTACCCGGCTTCTTTCAGTTATTTAAAAATGTATAATAAGTTATTGTTGACTCTAGTCACCCTGTTATGCTAGTAAACCCTAAATTTTGCTTGTTCTGTCTAACTATATTTTTGTACCCATTAGCCATCCCCTCTCCCCCTCTCTCCCACTACCCTTCCCAGCCTCTGGTAACTATCATTGCACTATCGTCGTGAGTTCAATTGTCTTAATTTTTAGTTCCCACAAATAAGTGGGAACATGTGAGGTCTGTCTTTCTGTGCCTGACTTACAATGACCTCTGGTTCCATCCATGTTGTTGCAAATGACAGGATCTTGTTCTTTTTTATGGCTGAATAGTACTCCATTGTATAATGTACTACATTTTCTTTATCTATTCATCTGCAGATAAACATTTAGGTTGCTTCCAAATCTTGGCTATGGAGAATAAACATGAAACTGCAGATAACTCTTTGATATACTGATTGTTTTTCTTTTGGGTATATACCTAGCAGTGGGATTGCTGGATTATATGGTAGCTCTTTTTTTTAGTTTTTGAGGACCCTCCAAACTGTTCTCCATAGTAATTGAACTAATTTACATTCACAATAGTGTGTGAGGGTTCCCTTTTCTCCATATCCTCGCCAGCATGTGACTGCCTGTCTTTTGGATAAAAGCCATTTTAACTGGGGCAAGACAATATGTCATTATAGTTTTGGTTTGCATTTCTCTGATGACCATTGATGTTGAGCACCTTTTTATATACCTGTTTGCCATTTGTGTGTTTTCTTTTAAGAAATGTCTATTCCAAAAATAAAAAAAAAAAAATGAAAAAAAATGTCTATTCAGATCTTTTGCCTATTTTTCACCGGAGTATTAGATTTTTCCCTGTTGAGTTGTTTGAACTCCTTATATATTCTGGTTATTAATCCATTGTCAGATGGGTAGTTTGCAAATATTTTTTCACATTCTGTGGGTTGTCCCCTCACTTTGTTGATTGTTTCCATTGCTATACAGAAGCTTTTTCCATAGTTACTTTAGTTGCCTGTGCAAAGAAAGAGAAAGGGAATTTAAAAGTCTCACATATCACCAATCTTTTTCCAAGACATTTATTCAGAAAACTTGACCATCTCCTATTCAAAATAGCACATACCTTTTCTTAAGAAGTGTGAAGCTGGGCACAGTGGTTCACGCCTCCAATCCCAGCGCTTTGGAAGGCCGAGGCAGGCAGATCACCTGAGGTCAGAAGTTTGAGACCAGCCTGGCCAACATGGTGAAACCCCCATCTCTACTAAAAATACAAAAATTAGCCGGGCTGTTGGTGAGCTCCTGTAATCCCAGCTACTTGGTAGGCTGAGGCAGGAGAATCACTTGAACCCAGGAGGCGGAGGTTGCAGTAAGCCAAGATCATGCTACTGCACTCCCAGCCTAGACGACAGAGCGAGAGTCTGTCTCAAAAAAAAGAAAAAGTTTGAGCTCACTGGTGTTTTTCTCCCTTCTTAGGATCGAACCTGCAAGCACTCATAGACAGTACTCGGGAACCAAATAGCTCTGCACAAATTGATGTTGTTATCTCCAACAAAGCTGCAGTGGCTGGATTAGATAAAGCAGAAAGAGCTGGTATTCCCACCAGAGTAAGTTACTTGAGAAAGTATCTCTCCTGTGGGCCATATTTAACCTCATAATCTGCCCTCACAGGACCCAGGTCTGTGGGACACTTGTTCTTTGGACTTAGGTGGGTGCTGGGCTTGCCTTCTCCTTCATCCTGTCCCTCTCTTAATCTATCAGGTATATCTTTACAAGGAAGTGAAGTATGTTAAACTATTTTTGTTAATTCATTGAAAAAGGTTGTGCTTATCTTTTTGTATTACAGGTAATTAATCATAAACTGTATAAAAATCGTGTAGAATTTGACAATGCAATTGACCTAGTCCTTGAAGAGTTCTCCGTAGACATAGTCTGTCTTGCAGGATTCATGAGAATTCTTTCTGGCCCCTTTGTCAGAAAGTGGAACGGTAAGCAAAAATTATTTGACATCACATTGAGAAATCAGTTGAAAATGGTATCCAGAACAGCTAATATGCCGAACAGTCCCAGTAGTGAGCTGTTGACTGTGATATTTCATTAATACTTTAACACAGGTCACAATTTAATATCCTTTGTTTTACTCTAAAGAATGACCCAATGATGATTTATTAACCTGTTCTCTATCCATTTTTTTTGGCTTGCTGTAATTAATCACTTTTTCTAATGTAGCTTAGTTTTCTTTCACATTACTGTAAAGATAATATTTCATCTTCTTAATAAATATTCAGAAGACTTTCCTTGTTTAGAAACAAAAGAGAGTGATTCTGTATATCCCAAAATGAAGAGTCCATCCTCTCTTAGGAAGCAAAGACCATTGCCAGAAGTTGGCAAGGAAGAGGTTATTGCCAGAAAACATAGACTGTCTGTGTTACTGCCTTCTCCCCAAAAGCCTTGACTGCATCCTATTTGTGTGTGTTTGCACACAGTTGGTCAGTAAATGCATTTTCCCTCCAAAGAGTTTATGTATTCTTAGGTAAATGTAGTTAGAGCACATGCAGTATGATATAAAATATACAATGCCTTTGGTGACATAAGCCACACAGAACTAATCTAGCATCTGTCTGGTAGACAGGTCACTTTGTGGTTAGAAGTCAGGCACATAGACACTATGTAAGAACCTCTTACTTCTTTTTAATAGTATGTGCCAGCAACAAGCTGGTATTCAGCTTAAACTCCCCACCTTCCTGTCACCACAGGTACCTATTCAGAGCACCCCAGTGTGTACTTGGCTGTGCAGGGCAGGTGCTTGCTGCTCTCAGGGCCTTCTTGGATGAGAACTTACTTTTACCTCATTTGTGTTTGGCAAAGAAAACACCCATCCCAGAAATCCAACTCCTGTTTGACTTCTGATCTAGATAGGAAAACATATTCCTTTAATAGAATACCCAGGATTTTTAAATTCTGACCACTATGTCCTTTTCACTTTTAGGAAAAATGCTTAATATCCACCCATCCTTGCTCCCTTCTTTTAAGGGTTCAAATGCCCATGAGCAAGCCCTGGAAACCGGAGTCACAGTTACTGGGTGCACTGTACACTTTGTAGCTGTGAGTATGTCTTTTTCTACCAACATAATATTAGTGTTCAGATGTAAATTACACTGGTTAGAAGGTAATGTTTAAAACTTTTGCTTACTTTTCCAGGAAGATGTAGATGCTGGACAAATTATTTTGCAAGAAGCTGTTCCTGTGAAGAGGGGTGACACCGTCACAACTCTTTCTGAAAGAGTAAAATTAGCAGAACACAAAATATTCCCTGCAGCCCTCCAGCTGGTGGCCAGTGGAACTGTGCAGCTTGGAGAAAATGGCAAGATCTGTTGGGTTAAAGAGGAATGAAGCCTTCTAATTCAGAAATGGGGCCAGTTTCGAAAGAATTATTTGCTGTTTGCATGGTGGTTTTTTATCATGGACTTAGCCCAAAAGAAAAACTGCTAAAAGACAAAAAAGACTTCACCCTTACCTCGTCTGCTATTTTTTTTTTTTAATAAACAGAGACTCATTAAAAACAAGACTAGTTAGTGCAGCATATCTGAGACATACACGTATCTTGGTCTTTTTTATGCTCTTTTTCTGACCATCACCACCTCTGTTTTTGTTTGTTTGTTTTGGTACTGCCTGACAACATGAGAGATCACCTCCATTTTTATAAGTTATATGTTTTCTAATCTTTGATCATATGCTTTTGAAGCCATGGCTGCTGGATGTATCTGAGTTAAAATGGGGAAAATAAACTTGAAGAGAAGCCCAAGTATATCACCTGGGCTCCGTTTATAATCTTAGTTATATATTCCAATGTGTAAAAGTTGCCCAGTCTCCTTCTGATCAATGTCAAGTGACTGACTGTCTCTTCTCCAAGTCTAACAAGGCATTCTCTTTTCCTTATATTGTATATCTGATTTGAGATTTTTCTGATCATGATGATCATAATCTGGTGTGTGAAGATTTCTGGATCACTCCCATTTCTGAAGGATGGTATCCTTTATGCTTTGAAGTATCATTAAACGTTCCTCTAATTATTGACAGTTTCTGTAATACCCAGATTTTAGCTTCAGTAAAGTTTAGTTATCCTGTAGTTTCTAAAGATCCATAATACTTCTCTGTAAGTCACTAGAGTCACTAGAGGATTAGAGGGAGAGTTGGTGGCTTCTAGATTCAAGCATAAAACTTTAGGCACGTTTTTCATCCACTCTGTCTCTCTGCTCTCTCGTTGATAAAGTAGACAAATGCCATTCATACAGTTGTTTTAATAACTAGATTTTTTTTTTTTTTGAGACAGAGTTTTACTCTTGTTGCCCAGGCTGGAGTGCAATGGCGCAATCTCTGCTCACTGCAACCTCCGTCTCCCAGGTTGAAGCAGCATAGTGAAACCCTGTCTCTACTAAACATACAAAAATTAGCTGGGTGTGGTGGCAGGTGCCTATAATTCCAGCTCCTTGGCAGGCTGAGGCAGGAGAATAGCTTGAACAATTTTATTTGTTTTTTTGAGACAGAGTCTTGCTCTGTTGTCCAGGCTGGAGTACAGTGGCACAGTCTTGGCTAACTGCAACCTCCACCTCCTGGGTTCAAGCGATTCTCCTGCCTCAGCCTCCCTAGTAGATGGGATTACAGGCATGTACCACCACACCCAGCTAATATTTTTATTTTTTATTTTTATTTTAATATTACAGATGTAATATTGTGTGGCCCAGGCTGGAGTGCAATGGCCCAATCTCGGCTCATTGCAACCTCCACTTCCTGGGTTCAAGTGATTCTCCCACCTCAGCTTCCTGAGTAGCTGGAATTACAGGTGCATACCACCATGCCCAGCTAATTTTTGTATTTTTAGTAGAGACAGGGTTTCACTATGTTGGCCAGAGTGGTCTGGAACTCTCGACCTCAGATGATCTGCCCGCCTCAGCCTTCCAAAGTGCTGGGATTACAGGCGTGAGCCACCGTGCCGGGCAAATTTTTGTATTTTTAGTAGAAATGGGGTTTTGCCATGGTGGCCAGGCTGGTCTCCAACTCCTGACCTCAAGTGATCTGCCTGCCTCTGCCTCCCAAAGTGCTGGGATTACAGGCATGATCCACTGCACCTGGCCTCTTTTGGCTTTTTTAAAACCAAAATTGTATTATCTCCCAAAGTGTTTTTCAGCAACGCTAATGCATACATTTGCCTCCTCCACTGTTTAAAAGTTTAAGATCATCTCTGACAGCCGTTCTTTCACAAGCCATGTAAATTTTACATTTACCAAAATGTTAGACCATTTCCCTTTACCTGGAGCCAAACCGACTCGTAAGTGGAGACAATGCAAATGTTCATCACAAAATGAACTGGTACATAAAATGTGGCATATCCACATAATGGAATACTATTCGATTATAAAAAGGAATGAAATAGGCCGGGTGCGGTGGCTCACACCTGTAATCCCAGCACTTTGGGAGGCCAAGGCGGGCGGATCACGAGGTCAGAGATCGAGACCATCCTGGCCAACATGGTGAAACCCCGTCTCTACTAAAAGTATAAAAAATTAGCTGGGTGTGGTGCATGCCTGTAGTCCCAGCTACTCAGGAGGCTGAGGCAGGAGTATTGCTTGAAACCGGAAAACAAGTTGCAGTGAGCCGGGATCGCACCACTGCACTCCAGCCTGGTGATAGAGCGAGACTCTGTCTCAAAAAAAAAAAAAAAAAAAAAGGAATTAAACACTAACACATGCTACAATGTGGATGAACCTTGAAAGATTATGCTAAGTGAAAGAATCCAGTCACAAATGACCACATGCGGCCAGGCATGGTGGCTCACGCCTGTAATCCCAGCATTTTGGGGGACCCAGGTAGGAGGATCAGTTGAGCCCAGGAGTTCAAGACTAGCCTGAACAGCATAGTGAGACCCCCATCACTGCAAAATAAAAACTAGAAAAATTAGGCATGGTGCAACACACCTGTAGAATTAGCTACTTGGGAGGCTGAGGCAGGAGGATTGCTTGAGCCCAGGAGGTTGAAGCTTCAGTGAGCTGTGATCGCACAACTGTCCTTCAACGTTAGTGAAACATTGTCTCAAAGAAAAAAAGAAAATGACCACATATTATACAATTCTATTTATATAAAATGGAATCCCAGGCTGGGTGCAGTAGCTTACACCTGTTGTCCCAGCACTTTGGGAGGCTGAGGAGGGAGTATTGCTTGAGTCCAGGAGTTCCAGACCAGATTAGACAACAGGCAAAAAGCCATTTCTACAAAAAAAACATTTAAAAAGTAGCCAGATGTGGCTGGGCCCAGTGGCTCAGGCCTGTATTCCAGCACCTTGGGAGGACAAGTTGGGTGGATCACCTGAGGTCAGGAGTTCGAGACCAGCCAGGACAACATGGCAAAATGCCATCTCTACTAAAAATACAAAAATTAGCCTGGTATGGTGGCTCTCGCTGGTTATCCCAGCTACGCTGGAGGCTGAGGCAGGAGAACCACTTGAACCTGGAAGGCAGACGTTGCATTTAGCCAGGATCGCACCACTGCATTCTGGCCTGGGTGACATAGTGAGATCTTGTCTCAAAAAAAAAAGCAGGCATAGTAGCTCATGCATGTAATCCCAGTGCTTTCAGAGGCCAAGGTAAGTGGATCACTTAAGGTCAGGAGTTTAAGACTCACCTGGCCAACATGCTGAAACTCCGTTTCTACTAAAAATACAAAAATTAGCTGGCCATGATCATACATGCCTGTAGTCCCAGCTCCTTGGGAGGCTGAGGCAGGAGAATCACTAAAGCCCTGGAAGTGGAGGCTTTAGTGAGTCAAGATCATACCGCTGCACGCTAGCCTGGGTGACAGAGGGAGACTCTGTCCCAAAAAATATATATATAGCCAAGTGTGGTGGCATGTGGTCCCAACTACTTGGGAGGCTGAGGTGGGAGGATCACTTGAGCCCTGGAGATTGAGTGCAAGTGAGCTGAGATCATGCCACTACACTTCAGCCTGGTCTCTAAAAACTAATAATAATAACTAGGGCCGGGCATCATGGCTCATGCCTCTAATCTCAACACTTTGGGAGGCTGAGGCAGGCTGATATTTGAGGTCAGGAGTTTAAGACCTGCCTGGCCAAAATGGTGAAATCCTATCTCTACCAAAAATAAAAAAAATTAGCTGGGCATCGTGGCAGGTGCCTGTAATCCTAGCTACTTGAGAGGCTGAGGCAGGAGAATTGCTAGAACCTGGGAAGCAGAGGTTGCAGTGAGCTGAGAGCCCACCACTGCACTCCAGCCTGAGTGACAGAGACTCCTTCTTAAAAACAAACAACAACAAAAAAAAAACCCTAATGATAATAAATAACATTTAATAAGGAAATGTCTGGAACAGGCAAATCCAGAAGACAGATAATAGATTTGTTGTTGCCTATGGCTGGAGGGTGGTTAGAGGTATTTGGGGTGATAACGAAAGGGTACAGGAGTTTTTGTTTGAGTGATGAAAATGTTCTAGAATTGATTGTGGTGATAGTTGCACAGCCACAAGAATGTACTGAAAGCCATTGAATTGTACATGTCAATCCTGATTGCATGGTACATGACTTATATCTCTAAAACTGTTTCCCAAAAAAAGACCCAACTCCTCCTCTGTCACTCAAAAAAATATATATATATCTATATATATCTATATATACACACACACATATACATATATATGTAATTTTTTTTTGAGACCAGAGTTTAATTCTGTCATGCAGGCTGGAGTGCAGTGGCGTGATCTCAGCTCACTGCAAACTCTGCCTCTGGGTTCAAGTGATCCTCCTGCCTCAGCTTCCCAGAGTAGCTGAGATTACAGGCATTCTCCACCATGCCTAGTTAATTTTTGTATTTTTAGTAGATACGGGGTTTCGCTATGTTGGCCAGACTGGTCCCCAACGCCTGACCTCAAGCGATTTGCCCACCTTGGCCTACAAAAGTGCTGGGATTACAGGTGTGAGCCCACCGCGACCAGCCCCCCCCCAAAAAAACATCATTTTTTAAATAAAAAATTTGATTCATAGTTTTTTTAAACACAACAAGAGTACATTGAACATACTTCACATTCACAACATGAAGTATTTTAAACGAATAGAGGTAGAACTTCCAGGCTTTGTAACAGAAATCATATTACAGACTCTATCCGAGTAGCAAGACTAATCCTCAAATCCCCCATCTGTTAACCTGCTAATCCTCATGTGTAAGCCTGTTTAAGAAGCTAACTCCTGAGCCCACCTGTATTCTCAGCATTGCAATAAAGAGGTGAAGATTTTAATATTCCAAGTTAATTTTGCTTTATAAAAATGAAAGTTTCATGAATTGAAATATCTGTGGACACTGAAACCCAAACAACAATTTTTTTCTTTTTTTTTGAGATAGAGTCTCGCTCTGTCACCTAGGCTGGAGTGCAGTGACGTGATCTCAGCTCACTGCAACCTCTGCCTCCCAGGTTCATGTGATTCTCCTGTCTCAGCCTCCCGAATAGCTGGGACTACAGGCACCCACCCCCATGCCCAGCTAATTTTTGTATTTTCAGTAGAGACGGGGTTTCACCATGTTGGCCAGGCTGGTCTCGAACTCCTGACCTCAGCTGATCCGCCCGCTTTGGCCCCCCAAAGTGCTGGATTATAGGTGTGAGCCACCGCACCCAGCCCCAAGCAGCATTTAAAATTTCCCACATCACCAAACTCCAGAAAGTCATAGGAAAGAAAAAAACAGTTGTTACAGCAGTATCACTCGATTCCTTGAATGCTTCAGTTATATGCACCAGGAAAAAAAAATCTACTGTTGGAAATCATTTTAAATAAAATATTCAGATGAGGAGTCTATTAGCTCCTCCTTCACTTTTGTCGGAAACCAAGTATTGGAAACCATCAATTTTTTTTTTTTTTTTAGACAGGGTCTTGCTCTGTCACCCATGCTGAAGTGCACTGGCATGATCACGGCACACTGCAGACTCGACCTCCTGGGCTCAAGTGATTCTCCCACCTCAACCTCCCCAGTAGCTGAGACTTCAGGCTTGTGCTACCATGCCTGGCTAATTTTTGTATTTTATAGAGTTAGGGTCTCATTGTATTGTCCAGGCTGCTCTCGCACTCCTAAACTCAAGCAATCCTCCCCCTTTTACCTCCCAAAGTGCTGAGATTACAGGAGTGAACCATTACACCTGGCCAAACCATCCAATCTGTAAAGGATTAATTTCCCTTCTTCAGCACCCACAGTAAATCAACATTTTCAGTTGAGCCTTTGCTGCCTAGAAGGTGTTTACGGTCTGGAGTGAGAGATGTGCCTTTCTTTTGCAAAATGAGGGAGAGATAATGCTGAGAGGGGAGGTGGGACTTCTTTGTACACCTTAAGGGATTCGTATATTCAACACCTGACACCACTCCCGGGTCAGTCATTAGCTTCGAGGAGGAAGTTTAGGCATTGGCGTTGGCAAGGGAGAGTAGATGGTGAAGATAATGTGGATGCTGGAATCTGAGAGCACCAATTGTGTGAGAAGGGTGGAGCCAGCCAAAGACACTGGGTATGAGTGCGCTGCGCAGTTGGGGGACCCAGGAGAGAGAGAGAGACGCCGCGAAGTTTGAAGAAGCGTGTTTCAAAGAGCGGAGAATGAGCTTCTGGTGTCTTTCTCTTAGAGGCCAACTACAGCAAGAAGAGAGAGGAGTCAGTGCCACCCGCACAAGCCCCTTTCAGCACACCCGAAATCTCAGGATAGGAAACTCCTGCCTTTGGATGGGGAGGCTCTGCCCCACATCCCACCCCCAGCACGGCTCACCCAAATCTAAATCTCCAATGTGGCAGAATGACCCCGAAAGAGGAAAGCAGGAGGCAGCAGCCCAGAGCTGGCCCTACAGGGCAGGGTGTGTTCAGCAAGAAGAAAATGAAGGGGAAAGCTTCCATCTGCTTTCATAGTTTTCCATCTGGGAGGAAACAGTTTGGGTAACACAAATCCCTGGGAGCTACTGAAGGGACATATGAGGATCAAAGACACCTGCTGTGTTGGTTTGCTGGGGCTGGTGTGACAAAACATCACAGACTGGGGCTTCAACAACGGGAGACCATTATAGTCCTGGAGACTGGAAGTCCAAGATTAAGGTGTCTGCAGGGTGGGTTTCTCCTGAGGCCTCTCCTCGGCTGGCAGATGGCCACCTTCTCTGTGTGTCCTCACAAGGATTTTCTTCCGTGTATGCACAACCCTGGTGTCTCTCTGTGGCCAAATTTCCTCCTTTGATAAGGATGCCAGTCAGATTGGATTATCACCCACCTTAACAGCCTCATTTTAACTTAATCACTTCTTTAAATAACTTATCTCCAAATGCACGGGTTAGGCTAGGCATGGTGGCTCATGCCTGTAATCCCAGCGCTTTGGGAGGCTGAGGCAGGCGGATCACGAGGTCAAGAGATTGAGACCATCCTGGCCAACATGGTGAAACCTCGTCTCTACTAAAAATACAAAAATTAGCCAGGCGTTTCACACACGCCTGTAGTCCCAGCTACTTGGGAGGCTGAGGCAGAAGAATCCCTTGAACCCGGGAGGCAGAGGTTGCAGTGAGCCGAGACTGTGCCACTGTGATCCAGCCTGGCAACAGAGCAAGACTCCGTCTCAAAAAAAAAAAAAAAACACCTTTCTTATAGTCCACCTGGGAGTTCAGGACTCAAGCATTAGCTGCCCAAATCTCCTTGCATGATGCCCTGTATGTATGCTTCACTTTCTCTTGCTGCAATCTTTTTTTTTTTTCTGAGACAGAGTCTCGCTCTGCTCACTACAGCCTCCACCTCCCGGGTTCAAGTGATTCTCCTGCCTCAGCCTCCTGAGTAGCTGGGATTATAAATGTGTGCTTCCACACCCGGCTAATTTTTGTATTTTTAGTAGAGACAGAATTTTGCCATGTTGGCCAGGCTGCTCTCAAACTCCTAACCTCAGATGATCTGCCCATCTCGGCTTCCCAAAGTGCACGTTGCCATGGCATTTGCAAACTGTCATGGCGCTGATGAGAGTGTCGCAGTGAGGACAACCAGAGGTTACTCTGGTCACCATCTTGGTTTTGGTGGGTTTTATCCAGCTTCTTTCCAGCAACCTGTTTTATCAGCAAGGTCTTTATGATCTGTATCTTCTGCTAACTTCCTATGTCATTCTGTGACTTAGAATGCCTTAACCATCTGGGAATGCAGCCCCATAGGTCTTAGCCTTATTTTACCCAGTTCCTATTTAAGATGGAGCTGCTCTGGTTTACACGTCTCTTGACAGGATTACAAGGGTGAGCCACCACACCCGGCCTCATCTGCAATCCTGAAATCAGTGTTTGGCTTTGCTGTGCTGGGCTGGGCTGGTGGACCCAAGCTGAGTTCAGTAACAGCCCCTGGGTGGTGGGAGTTTTGAATGAAACCACCCCTGCATCTCATTACAAAGCTGCTTTTGGAGTTAGATATGCCTTCAAACCAATTCTCTACTAAAACATTTTGGATGGTTCTATAGCAAAAGCATTACTGACACTTTGAATGTAATTCGAGTTTTGTTGCAAAAAATCTTTGAGTAGCAAGAAAAAGAAGGCAAGCACTCCATGTACTGATCTTTTTATTTTGTTTGAGATGGAGTCTTGCTCTGTCGCCCAGGCTGGAGTGTAGTGGCACAATCTTGGCTCACTGCAACCCTCCACCTCCCAGGTTCAAGCTATTCTCGTGTCTCAGCCTCCCAAGTAGCTGGGATTACAGGTGTGTGCCACCATGCCTGGCTAATTTTTGTATTTTTACTAGAGATGGGGTTTAACCATGTTGGCCGGGCTGGTATCGAACTTCTGGCCTCAAGTGGTCTGTCTGCCTCGGCCTTCCAACGTGCTGGGATTACAGGTGTGAGCCACTGTGCCCAGCTGATCTTTCCAATTTAGTAAAACATTTGGAAGGCTGAGAAAAGCAGAGCAGCTGAGCTGCAAAGTGGTGATTTCGACAAATATGCAGGGTAAATGCAGCATGGGTTGGAAACAATTCAAATCTTGGTTCCCAGGCAGCTGATGTGCACTTGCTTTCCCCACTAGCAGAGTGCAACGAGAGGGTGGCTTACACATTATTCACAGTTTTAAGGAAAAGAAAGTGCTGTAGGTCAGCACCAGTCAAATGCAGATGATAATTCAGGCTCAAGTGACAATAAGTCACTTCAAGGTTAGGAATGAAAATTAGCCTGGTTAGAGGGGCAGTTTTTGTTTATTTCTTATTTTTAATATTTATTATCTTTCTTTTCTTTCTCCTTTCAGATCTAGACCTACAGAGCTAGTTTTTTGTTTTTTTTGAGACAGAGTCTTGCTGTGTTGTCCAGGCTGGAGTGTGGTGGTGTGATCTCAGCTCACTGCAGTGCCTCCCAGGTTCAAGCAATTCTCCTGCCTCAGCCTCCTGAGTAACTGAGATTAACAGGCATGAGCCACCACACCCATTTAAATTTTGTATTTTTACAAAATTTAGAGACAGGGTTTCACCACGTTGGCCAGGCTGGTCTCGAACTGCTGATCTCAAGTGATCCACCTCCCTCAGCCTCCTGAAGAGCTGGGATTACAGGCATGAGCCACTGCACCTAGGCTTTTTTTTTTTTTTCTTTTTTTTGAGACAGGGTCTGGCTCTGTCACCCAGGCTGTAGTGCAGTGGTGCTATCTCAGCTCACTGTAGCCTCCGCCTTCCGGGTTAAAGCAATTTTCCTGCCTCAGCCTCCTGAGCAGCTGGGATTACAGGTGCCCACCACCAAGCCCAGCCAATTTTTTTTTCTTTTTTTTTCTTTTTTTTTCTTTTTTTTTCTTTTTTTTTTGTAGAGAGAAGGCTTTATGATGTTGTCCAGGCTGCTCTCAAACTCCTGAGCTCAAGTGATCTGCCTACCTCAGCCTCCCAAAGTGCTGAGATTACAGGCATAAGCCACCGCACCCGGCCAGAGAGGGGCAGTTTACCATTAGCAAAGTCCCATAGATGCTAGGTATGAACCACCTTAGAATGACTCAATGGCTGGTTAACCTGGGAAAAGGGAAAAGGGGAAAAATATCCAAATGATGTTTTGTGATAGTGTGATTCTTCTTTTCCATAGTACCTTTTCCTGCCTCACCCCACCTACCCATATTTTATTTATTTAATTATTTGAGACAAGGTCTCACTCTGTCGCCCAGGCTGGTATGCAATGGCACTATCATGGCCCACTGCAGCCTTGAACTCCTGAGCTGAAGCGATCCTCCCACCTTGGCCTCACAAAATCCTGGCATTACAGGCTTGAGTCAATATGCCCTGCCTAGAGTCAATATGCTCTGCCTAGAGTATTCTCATACAACCTAAATTAATCTACTACTTTCTTTCATTTAAAAAATTTTTTAAAAAATACGGAATGCTTCACGAATTTGCGTGTCATCCTTGCGCAGGGGCCATGCTAATCTTCTCTGTATCGTTCCAATTTTAGTATATGTGCTGCCGAAGTGACCACTACTTTCTTTCTTTTAAAGCTGACATTCTCTTTGTCAAACTCTTCCTTAATTCAATATAGTGAAAAGGGGGTTGAGAGGGCACCCGGAGAGGCAGGCATATTCTTTTTTTGTTTGTTTGTTTGTTTGTTTGAGACAGTCTTGCTTTGTTCCCCAGGCTGGAGTGCAGCAGTGTGATCTCGGCTCACTGCAACCTCTGCCTCTCCAGTTCAAGTGATTCTCCTGCCTCAGCCTCCTGAGTAGCTGGGATTACAGGCGCCTACCACCATGCCCAGCTAAGTTTTGTATTTTTAAGTAGAGAGGGAGTTTTGCCATGTTGGCAAAGCTGGTCATGAACTCCTGATCTAAGGTGATCAGGTGATCTGCCTGCCTTGGTCTCCCAAAGTGCTGGGATTACAGGCGTGAGCCACTGTGCCTGGCGGTAGCAACTGTTTAAAAGGAAAAGAACCATATTTTAAAATGATGGGCTCTTAGTAGGACAGAGTGGCTAATGCCTGTAATCCCAGCATTTTGGGAGGGCAGGATGGGAGGACTGTTTGAGCCTAGGAGTTTGAGACCATCCTAGGCAACACAGCGAGACCCCATCTCTACAAAAAAACAGAATAATTAGCTGGGTGTGGTGGCACACACCTGTAGTCCTAGCTATTTGGGAGGCTGAGGCAGGAGGATCTCATGAGCCTGGAAGGTTGAGGCTGAAGTGAGCTGTGATCACGCCACTGCACTCAGCCTGGGTGACACAGTGAGATCGTGTGTCAAAAAAAAAAAAAAAAGGTGGACTCTTTCTGCCCATAACTAAACTGTTCAGAAATGCTTTATCCCTCATTTGACCTGCCCAGGCTCATTTGACCTGCCCAGACTCATTTGACCTGCCCAGGCTCATTTGACCTGCCCAGGCTCATTTGACCTGCCCAGAAATGCTTTATCCCTCATTTGACCTGCCCATTTAAGAATTTTTGTGGCCTGACGCGGTGGCTCATGCCTGTAATCCCAGCACTTTGGGAGACTGAGGTAGGCAGATCATGAGGTCAAGAGATTGAGACCATCCTGGCCAACACGGTGAAATCCTGTTTTTAC
This sequence comes from Cacajao melanocephalus, assembly GCA_963573385.1. Classification (NCBI taxonomy): domain Eukaryota; kingdom Metazoa; phylum Chordata; class Mammalia; order Primates; family Pitheciidae; genus Cacajao; species Cacajao melanocephalus. The sequence continues at coordinate 125,160 of CAUYLG010029589.1, read as the reverse complement.
TAAAAATACTATATTAGCTGGGCATGGTGGTGCACCCCTGTAGTCTCAGCTACTAGGGAGGCTGAGGCAGGAGAATTGCTTGAACCTGGGAGGCAGAGGTTGTAGTGAGCTGAGATCGTACCATTGAACTCCAGCCTGGGTGACAGAACGAGACTTGGTCTCAAAAAAAATTTTTTTTTTTGCATTGCTCTAAAGGACATCATTAGGACAATTAGTAAAATTAAAATACAACACTGTAGATTAGATAATATTGAGTCTACGTTAAATTTGCAGAATTTGCTAACGGTACCGTGGTGATGTTAGAAAATGTCCTTGTTTTGAGTAAATGAATACTAAAGTTTTTGGGGTGGGTTAAGAGACATGATGTATGCAATTAACTTTTAAATATTTCAGAATAAAAGCCTCTATATGGAGAAAGACAGACGGCAAAGCAGAGGTGCCCACTCCTGGCAGTGGAACCAATACCAGCAACTGCTCACCTCCACATTTCTCACATATGAGAAGAATCATCCAAGTCAATTTAGCTAGTTTACACTTTGGGGTTAAAGGTGTTGCTTAGGGATAACTCAGACAACTCCAATTCATCTTCCCTAGGTACAAAGTATCATACTATAAAGTTGGTACTCCGAAGAGAGAAACAGAGTCTCAGTTCTAGCTTTGCTATTTGCCAACCTAACCAACTCACTTAACTACTCAAGACTAAAGTATAAGTACTTCTAAGATGCAGATATCAAAATAAGATTTGTCATGAGTGCACTGTAAAATGCAAAATGCTATATGAGTCTTTTGTTATTTTTAAGTTGTGCCTTCTTATTCTTTTCTTTCTTTTTTTTTTTTTTTTTTTGAGGCAGAGTTTTGCTCTTGTTGCCCAGGCTGGAGTGCAATGGCATGATCTAGGCTCACCACAACCTCCGCCTCTCCGGTTCAAGCAATTCTCCTGCCTCAGCCTCCCGAGTAGCTGGGATTACAGGCATGTGCCATCATGCCCAACTAATTTTTGTATTTTTAGTAGAGACAGGGTTTCTCCATGTTGGTCAAACTGGTCTCGAACTCCCAACCTCAGGTGACCTGCCCACCTCAGCCTCCCAAAGAGCTGGGATTACAGGTATGAGCCACTGCATCTGGCCTTATTTTTCTTTTTAAAAATGTTTTAGTGACCAGGTCTTACTCTGTTGCTTAGGTTGGAGAGCAGTGGTACGATCATAGCTCACTGCAGCCTCCAACTCCTGGGCTCAAGTGATCCTCCCACCTCAGCCTCCTGTGTAGCTAGGATTACAGGTGGACACCATCACACCTGGCTAATCTTCTTAAAGTTTTTGTACAGATGGAGTCTCACTATGTTGTCCACACTGGGGTTACAAGCATGAGCCACTGTACCTGGCCTATTTTTCTTTTAGGCTGTTTAAGATGCTGCCTAGAAGAGTTAACATTTACAGAAATCCGATTTTCTTTCACACGAGTTATTTTGTTGATTGTTTGCTTATAATTAAAGCCCTCTGAATCAGAATTTATACTGTATCTTTTTCTGTGCTCCTACACAGACGGCAATAAATGATTATATTTTTTATAACGCAGAAGCTGAGAAGGCTAATAATTTCTGGTTCCTTTTAGGAGACACAGTCATAACCAAAAATGTTGCTTAATGTGCAAGGCACTGTGCCAAGTGGTTTACATGCATTGTGTAATTCTCTCCCAAAAAAAGTCAATGAACTTGATACAATTATTATTTTATGTAAAATGGGGAAAATAATAGCATTTATCTCAGAGGGTGGTTGTAAATTAAATTAATGCCTGTAATGGCACTTTGAGGGGCTGAGGCAGGCTGATCACCTTAGCTCAGGATTTTGAGACCAGCCTGGCCAACATGGTGAAACCCGGTCTCCGCTAATAATACAAAATAAATTGGCCGGGCGTAGTAGTGAGCGCCTGTAATCCCAGCTACTTGGGAGGGTGAGGCAGGAGAATCGCTTGAACCCGGGAGGCGCAGGTTGCAGTGAGCCGAGATCGCGCCACCCGCACTCCAGCCTGGGCGACAGAGCACGACTCTGTCTGAAAAAAAATAAATAAATAAAAAATAAATGGGAATATACATAAAGCACTTAGCACAGTGCCCTAGTATTTCCTGTAGTTTACTATGTATTGCAACTCTCATTTTGCAGGTATCTTGCCTATAGTGCAAGCAGAAAAAACAGGATTTTCAATCCAGATCTGAAAACTCCCAAGCCTCTGCCTTTTTCTTTCTTTTTATCCCTTTTCTTTTTCCTTTTTAAAAAACTTGCTTCCTGTACAGAGAGGGGAAATGCTAAGTCCCCAAGTCAGTGGTTGAATTTGAAGCCAGAGGATCCCTATTTTGATCTTGTCCTCTGTCCTGTCGGCAGCCCCTCAAGAGTACTTGGTGAATTAATAAAAGGGCAGGTTTGTAAGCCTCACGTATCTGCGCAGGTGGCCCCTTCTGTGACCCCGAAGAAGCCTGTTCAGGTCCCGTTCCGGGGAAACAGCCTAGCCTTCCCCTACCCTAAAAAAGTTACCATCGCCCTCCGAACCATAGCTCCGCACGCCACCAACTCCGTCTTTGCCTCATTTTCGACGCCCCTTAAGTCCCTCCCGAGAGGCGCAGGCGCACATCGCTCCTTCTGGCGAACTACAACTCCCACAATCCCAATCGGCCGGACCACCTCTGCTCGGGGTGGGGGCGGGGGCGGAGGCGGAGGCAGAGCTCGTCGTCCCGGGCCCAGACGAAGCCTCCCAAGGTGCCCTGCCTAGGCCCTCTGGGGGAAGTTCATTAGACGAGAGATTGTCCATTTCCCTGGTAAGGCGGGTCGCCTGTCCCAATCAGGTACGATTCTGCCTTCTGTACCCCCGGGGCCCCTCAGTGTAAAGTGGCAGATGGTATTATCTCGGCGGAGACACCGACTGGGGGCCGCGGTACAGACACCTGGCGTGACGGGCGGAGCGTGCACGCGTGCGCAGAGGCGCGGCATGAGGGCGGGAGCCGCGGAACCCCTACCCCTGACCTACGCAGGTGAGGAGGGGGCGGGGAGGGGCGGGGAGGGGCGGGGCGGGACGGGACAGGACAGGACAGGACAGGACAGGACACGACAGGACAGGACAGGACCGGACCGGACCGACCTCCCTGCCATGATAACCTCCTTCGCAGCCAGCTCCCAAAGCTGTCGTCCCGATTGTCCAGAAAATAGGGCGTCTCAGGATCTCCGTTTTAGCGTTTATATATCCCACTTCACTTCCAATATTTTTTGGCCGTTGTCAGTGTACAAGTCTTCCTCCTCTTCGAGACCATGTTATTGCAATAGCAACAAACGTATTGGGAGGCCTCACCGTTCATCGTGGTTTTCCTGGCCTCTGGCAGCTCCTTCCTAGCGAGCTATGGAGCTTAAAGTCTTTTGGACACTTGATTCTGTTCAATCCAGTACCAGACCAGGTATGTACCTTGGCCATAAGTCTTCTTATGAGAAGACTCCTTGAGAGGATGCAGACGCCGTGCAGTTTGTAACCGGCTGGAGGTATAGACAGTTAAGCAAACCTCCTTTTTCTGTGCCCACCCCTACCTGCTTACATCTTGTTATGGGACTTGGCCAAATTGCTTAACCTTCCGGACCTACGTTTTCTCATTAAATGAGAAGATTGGATTAGATGACCTCCAAGAACTTTCCACTTGTGAAATATGTGGTTAGTGAGGAGTAGAATCCAGATTATATCACAGTATGTTTTTTGTCGTTGTTGTTTTGAGACAGAGTCTTGCTCTGTCGCCCAGGCTGGAGTGCAGTGGCGTGATCTCGGCTCACTGCAACCTCCGCCTCCCGGGTTCAAGCGATTCTCTTGCCTCAGCCTCCTGAGTAGCTGGGACTGCAAGCGCCCAGTTAATTTTTATATGTTTAGTAGAGACAGGGTTTCGTCATGTTTGCCAGGCTGCTGTCGAACTCCTGACCTCAGGTGATCCACCCGCCTTGGCTTCCTAAAGTGCTGGGATTACAGGTGTGTGCCACCATGCCCGACCCCACAATATGTTAACACCAAACTTCATCAGCTTCCATTTTTCTGCCAACATCAGTGAAATATAGCTATAAGAATGCATCTGGGCTGGTTCGATGGCTCAAGCCTGTAATCACAGCACTCTGGGAGGCTGAGGTGGGCGTATCACCTTAGGAGTTCGAAACCAGCCTGGCCAACATGATGAAACCCCATCTGTACTAAATATACAAAAATTAGCCAGGGTTGGTGTCATGCACCTATAATCCCAGCTACTTGGGAGGCTGAGCCAGGAGAATCGCTTGAACCTGGGAGGTGGAGGTTGCAGTGAGCTGAGATCATGCCATTGCACTCCAGCCTGGGCAACAGAGCAAGACTCCATCTAAAAAAAAAAAAAAAAAGAATTCGGCCAGGCACAGTGGCTCACCCCTATAATCCCAGCACTTTGGGAGGTGGAGGCTGGCAGATCATTTGAGCTCAGAAGTTGGAAACCAGTATGGACAACATGACGGAACCCCATCCCTACCAAAATACAAAATTAGCCAGGTGTGGTGGTACACACCTGTAGTCCCAGCTACAGGGGAGACAGAGGTGGGAGGATCACATGAGCCCAGGAGGTTGAGGCTGCAGTGAGTCGTGATTGTGCCACTGCACTCTAGCATGGGCAACAGAGCAAGATGCTGTCTTTAAAAAAAAAAAGGAAAAAAAAATGTTGACAGCAGCATTAGAAAGAACTGCCTATTGTTGTACTTGTAAATTCATGCCCTAACTTATACCTTATTGCTGAAAATAAGAAATTAACTGATAACACAACTTTGTTCAACCTATATTTGTTGTCATTTTATAGATCATTTTTAGGAAGAACTCTGAGTACAATAATGAACACAGTGTACGTGATGATGGCTCAAATCTTAAGATCTCACCTGATAAAGGCTACAGTGATTCCTAATCAAGTGAAAATGCTTCCTTATATTGGTATCATTAGAAATAGAATGATATCAACCCATAAATCTAAAAAGAAGATCAGAGAATATTATAGGCTGCTGAATGTGGAGGAAGGATGCTCTGCAGATGATGTCAGGGAATCTTTTCGTAAGCTTGCCAAGCAGTATCATCCTGATAGTAGCTCTAATACTGCTGATTCTGCAACATTTATAAGAATTGAAGAAGCTTATAGAAAGGTGCTCTCACATGTGATAGAACAAACAAATGCCAGACAGAATGAAGGTGAGGAAGAAGAAGATGCAGAAAAATTCAAATATAAAACACCCCAACACCGGCATTATTTAAGTTTTGAAGGTATTGGTTTTGGGACGCCAAGTCAACGAGAGAAGCAATACAGGCAATTTAGGGCAGACCGTGCTACTGAACAAGTGATGGAGTATCAAAAGCAGAAACTACACCGCCAGTATTTTCCTGATAGTGTAACTGTTAAAAATATAAGACAGAGCAAAGAACAAAAGATAACTCAAGCTATAGAGCGTTTAGTGGAGGACCTCATTCAAGAATCCATGGCAAAAGGAGACTTTGACAATCTCAGTGGGAAAGGAAAACCTCTGAAAAAGTTTTCTGACTGTTCTTACATTGATCCCATGACTCACAACCTGAACCGAATATTAATCGATAATGGATACCAACCAGAATGGATCCTAATGCAAAAGGAAATAAACGATACTATTGAGCAACTCAGAGAGGCAATTTTAGTGTCTAGGAAAAAACTTGGGAATCCAATGACACCAACTGAACAGAAACAATGGAACCATGTTTGTGAGCAGTTTCAAGAAAACATCAGAAAATTAAACAAGCGAATTAATGATTTTAATTTAATTGTTCCCATCCTGACCAGGCAAAAAGTCCATTTTGATGCTCAGAAAGAAATTATCAGAGCCCAGAAAATATATGAGACCTTTATAAAAACAAAAGAAGTCACAGATAGAAACTCAAATAACATTCATCAAGGAGAAGGAGAGAAAACGCCTGGAATTAAGAAAGGTTTTTTAAACTGGATGAATTTATGGAAATTTATTAAAATATGATCATTTTTATATTTACTATCATAAATCATTCTTAGTTCCACTGACAGCAACATGGAAAATGAGATTTATGCTATAATACAAGAATTTAAGAACTGTGCCATTGTACTTTTCACAAAACTAATCACATACCCAATGACCTGTGGGTGAGGAACCTATCAGGTTTGTCCTGAGGATGTAGCAAGAAAAGAAAATAACTAAAACTTCTAAAGAAGTCCAGTCCAGTGTTTAAATGTCAGTCATCCAGTGAAATGGGCTAGGATCAGTTTTCTGACTTAGGAATCATACATGTATTCTGAAGGTGTTAGTGCAGTTTTGAGCTGTAATAACTAACTTAAAAGCAGTTATTGTTGCCATTTTCAAACATAGATACTTAACAACATGGAAACTGAAAAATATGTTATCAAAAGTCGCAAAACTGAAGTGTAATGAAATTTAACCAATTAAACCTCCAAGTGATGTGTTGTTTTTTTTTAAACAAGTTTGCTGTATTTATACTCCTGAGCTTATTAAGGCTCAAAACTGTTCCAGGACTTTTGGGACACCCTCCATATAGGTGGAAATATTAACAACAGGAGATTAGCCTACTGAAATTACTGCACTTTTCTTTTTATGAGGGCCTTCTCTGTGGGTACTGAATGAAAAACACCAAACATCTAGGTTCTACTTTTTCCTGTCTAACTTGATGGTTTCTTGGCTGCAGAAATCAGTGAAGCTAGTTGATTTAGTAATTCTAGAAATAAACTCCAGTGTCCACTTTGCCACCCAGGCTGGAATTCAGTGGCGCGATCTCGGCTCACTGCAACCTCCACCTCCTGGGTTCAAGGAATTCTCCTGCCTCAGCCTCCCAAGTAGTTGAGATTAGAGGTGCACCCCACCATGCCCAGCTAATTTTTATATTTTTTTAGTGGAGACAGAGTTTCACCAATTTGGCCAGGCTGGTCTCAAACTCCTGATCTCAGGTGATCCATCCGCCTTAGCCTCCCAAAGTGCTGGGATTATAGGCATGAGCCACTGTGCCTGGCCCAGTGTCCACTTTTTAGGTATGAGTGTATTTCTCACTTTTTAGGAGGTGATAAAAATCCTTGGGCTCAGTAGCAATGTAAGATTTCACTTCTAGCTTCATCTTTTATCAGAGATTGAAATGTTACATTTCCATAAATCTACCCTAAGCCTCCTGTGTCTTCTTGATTCAGATTCCCCAGTGGCTTTACAGCCATAGGACAATTCTAACTTACTGCCTTACGGACCCAGTTTCCTGTCTTAGGGACCCCTTAATAAACAAAAACAAGATGTCTGAATTACATACATCTGCGTTTTTGGCAAATGCTGAGGTTGATACTCATGAGATAGTTGTGTCTCACCCACTTTCAGAAAATCTGACTTTTTTAGGTTTGGATGATTGCTTTCGTCACACAGAATTGGCAACTAGAAGAATGTGGAGTGTGGTCACAGGAGCTGGTGTGTTTTCTTCTTTAATCCAGAGTTCTGTGTTTTAGAAGTGGTTCAGAAGTGAGGTACTCACCACCTGCATTTTGGAAGAACGTGTTATTTTGTAAAATGTGTTATATTTAAAACAACAAATAAAACTACACCTTCAAAAGGAAATTTTGGGCCTTTCTGCTTAGATGCTGCAGCATTAATTGGCATAATATGTGATTATTTTATTGAATAAGTTGTCATTTGGCTTCTGCAATGATAGTATCACTGTAAATAAAACTGAACAGCATGAAATACAGCTTAATAATAAGAGCTATAGATCCAAAAACATTTTAGAAGGCAGTAATTTTGTGACTCTTGTTAAATGTGGGAAATAAGACGGGTGCGGTGGCTCAGGCCTGTAATCCTAAGCACTTTGGGAAGCCGAGGTGGGTGGATCACAAGGTCAGGAGCTGCAGACCAGCCTGACCGACATGGTGAAACCCCGTCTCTACTAAAAATACAAAAATTAGCCGGGCTTGGTGGTGGGTGCCTTGGGAGGCTGAGGTAGGAGAATTTCTTGAACCCGGGAGGCAGAAGTTGCTGTGAGCCGAGATCGTGCCACTAAACTTCAGCCTAGGCAACAAAAGTGAGACTCCATCTCAGAAAAAAAAAAAAAGGTGGGAATTAGATGTAAGAGGCCTAACTGCACTACAGCAACATAGAAGAACAAAACCATTTTTAATATTGGTCAATGTGAAGGTTACCAGAAAATGTCAGTAAATTCTTAATTTTTGCACAGTGCACTTTATGTTTATAAATGTTGTCTATGTTAATAAAGTTATTGTAATGATTATTCAATGGCCCTTTGTTGTAATGGTAATAATAATATTTTGGGCTAGCCGCCTAAGTAAATGTTTTTTAAAAATCTTTTTCGCCAGGCGCAGTGGCACATGATTGTAATCCCAGCTACCTAGGAGGCTGAGACAGGAGAATCGCTTGAACCCAGGAGGCAGAGGTTGCGGTGAGCCGAGAATGCGCCACTGCACTCCAGCCTGGGCAACAAGAGCAAAACCCTATCTCAAAAAAAAATAAAAATTTTTGATTGGCCAGGCATGGTGGCTCATGCCTGTAATCCCTACATTTTGAGAGGCCAAGGTAGGAGGATCACTTGAGCCTAGGAGTTTGAGACCAACCTGGGCAACGTGGTGAAACCCTGTTTCTACAAAAATCAGCCAGGCGTGACGGCACACGCCTGCCGTCCCAGCTACTTGGTAGGCTGAGGTGGGAGGGTCGCTTGAGCCCAGAAGGTTGAGGCTGCAGTGAGCTGTGATCATGCCACTGCACTCCAGCCTGGGTGACAGAGTGAGACCCCATCTCATTAAAATATCTTGGCTCACTGCAGCCTTTGCCTCCTGGCTTCAAGTGATTCTCCAGCCTCAGCCTCCCAAGTAGCTGCAATTACAGACGCGAGCCACCATGCCCTTCTAATTTTTTTTTTCTTGAGATGGAGTCTTGCTCTGTTGCCAGGCTGGAGTGCAGTGGTGTGATTTCAGCTCACTGCAACCTGTGCCTCCCGGGTTCAAGCAATTCTCCTGCCTCAGCCTCCTGAGTAGCTGGGACTATAGGCACATACCACCACATCCAGCTAACTTTTGTATTTTTAGTATAGATAGGGTTTCACCGTGTTGGCCAGGATGGTTTCGATCTCTCGACCTCGTGATCCGCCCTCCCCGACCTCCCAAAGTGCTGGGATTACAGGAGTGAGCCACCACACCTGACTGATGATCTCAATCTTGATCTCTTGACCTCGTGATCTGCCTGCCTCGGCCTCCCAAAGTGCTGCGATTATAGGCATGCGCCACTGCCCAGTCATTTTTTTTTTTTTGAGATGGAGTCTCCCTCTGTTGCCCAGGCTGGGAATGCAGTGGGGTGACTTGGCTCACTGCAACCTCCACCTCCTGGGTTGAAGCGATACTCCTGCCTCAGCTTCCTGAGTAGCTGGAACTACAGGGGCACGCCCGGCTAATTTTTGTATTTTTAGTAGAGACAGGGTTTCACCATATTGGCCAGGCTGGTCTCGAACTCCTGACCTTGTGATCCACCCACCTCAGCCTCCTAAATTACCGGGATTACAGGCATAAGCCACCATGATAGGTTGCCCTTCTAAGCTTCTGGATTTTTAGTGGAGTCAGGTTTTCACCATGTTGGCCAGTTTGGTCTTGAACTCCTGACCTTAAGCGATCTGCCCGCCTTGGCCTCCCAAAGTATTGGGAGTAGGGGCATGAGCAATTGACCGTGCCTGGCCCAATTTTTGTCTTTTTGGTAGAAGCAAGGTTTCACCATGTTGCCTAGGTTGGTCTCGGACTCCTGAGCTCAAATGATCTGCCTGACTTGGCTTCCCAAGGTGCTGGAAGGAACTGATTCTTTTTAATTTAGAACCAAACATTAGTCAACTAGTGAGCGTGGCAGCCAGCCTAAAGAATAACCCCCAATGATCCCCACCTTCTGGTATTCATGTTTTTGGGTATTGCCCTCTCATTGTATCAAGGTTCATTTTTGTGGTCAACAGAATACAGCAGAAGTAATGGTGTGGCGCTTCTGAAGCTAGAAGCTTCCTTCTTTCTTACAGGCTTGGATCACTTACTCTGCCAGTTTCCAGTTTGGAGGCAGCCCTGTGGAGCGGCCTATGTGGCAGGAAACTCATGCCTCCATTATCTCATGCCTCTAAACAGCAAGAGATAATGAATACAGTAGACATACATGGAACTCAGTGATCTCACTGATTTTATCAATAATGCATTGTTTTAAAAATATTTCATATGTGCTACCTTTCTAGTGATAGTATTGTAAAAATTACATGTTGAAATTTATTTATTTAATTTTTTGAGATGAAGTATTGTCCTGTCACTCAGGCTGGAGTGCAGTGGCATGTTCCTGGCTCACTTGACCTCCCAGGCTGAAGTGATCCTCCGACTTCAGCCTCCTCAGTAGCTGGGACCACAGTCGTGCACCACCATGCCTGGCTAATTTTTTAAAATTTTTGGCCAGGCACAGTGGCTCACACCTGTAATCCCAGCACTGTGGGAGGCCAAGATGGGTGGATCACCTAAGTTAGGAGTTCGAGACCACCCTGGCCAACATGGTGAAAACCTATCTCTACTAAAAATAAAAATTAGCTGGGCATGGAGGAGTGCACCTGTAGTGCGAGCTACTCAGGAGGCTGAGGCAGGAAAATCACTTTAACCCAGGAGGCAGAGGTTGCAGTGAGCTGAGATTGCACCACTGCATTCTAGCCGACAGAACAAGGCTTAATCTCAAAAAAAAGGTAGAGGCCAGGTGTGGTGGCTCATGCCTGTAATCCAAGCACTTTGGAGGCCAAGGCAGGTGGATCACCTGAGGTTGGGAGTTCAAGACCAGCCTGACCAACATGGTGAAACCCGGTTTTTTTTTTGTTTTTTTTTTTAAAAAGATAGAGATGGGATCTCTCTATGTTGCCAAGGTTGGTCTTGAATGCCTGGGCTTGAGCAATCCTCCTACCTCAGCCTCCCAAAGTGCTGGCATTACAGGCATGAGCCACGACCTGGCCTGAAATGATTTATTAATTTTGGAGTCACTTATTGTCTTTTCATCTTACCTTATACTGTCCCCAGCTGCCTTCTACATAACATCTTTATGACTTCTCATATTACTGTATCTTTTGCTGACTCATCCTCTGTTCCCTGCCACCCATTGAAGTATTTGTCTCCATATCAGTCTTTTTACTTTAATTATTTATTTTTGAGACAGAGTTTCACTCTTGCCACCCAGGCTGGAGTGCAATGGTGTGATCTCAGCTCACTGCAACCTCTGACTCCTGGATTCAAGTGATTCTCTTGCCTCAGCTTCCTGAGTAACTGTGATTACAGGCATCTGCCACCACCCCTGGCTAATTTTTTTTTTTTTTTTTTTGAGATGGAGTCTTGCTATGTCGCCAGGCTGGAGTGCGGTGGTGTGGGTGGTGTGATCTCGGCTCACTGCAACTTCTGCCTCCTAGGTTCAAGTGATTCTCCTGCCTCAGCCTCCCAAGTAGCTGGGACTGCAGGCGCACGCCACCACGCCCAGCTAATTTTTGTATTTTTAGTAGAGATGGGGTTTCAACACATTGGCCATGCCAGGATGGGCTCAATCTCTTGACCTCATGATCTACCTGCCGTGGCCTCCCAAAGTGTTGGGATTACAGGTGTGAACTCCCGGCCTAATTTTTCTATTTTTGTTAGAGACAAGGTTTCACCACATTGGACAGGCTGGTCTTGATCTTCTGTCCTCAAGTGATCTGCATGCCTTGACCTCCCAAAGTGTTGGGATTACAGGCATTAGCCACTGTGCCCAGCCATCCACATCAGCCTTTTTAACACTGGTCTCTGTATGTATCCCTGACATGGAATACGTCTGATATTTCAACACCACCTTTTCCTGTATTATAACATAGATGAGTATTTTAACATGATGCTCATAAAAAGTCCTCAATCAACCAGACACAGTGGCTCCTGCTTGTACACTCAGCACTTTGGGAGGAAAAGGTGGAAGGATTGCTTGAGCCCAGGAGTTTGAGACCAGCCTGGGCAATATAGTGAGACCTTGTCTCAAAAAAAGGAAAAAGGCCTGATTCATTCGAGAGAGTATCATACTCCCCATTTTCCCCATATGTATGTCTATTTAAATTTTCTTTTTTCTTTTTCTTTTTTTTTTTTGAGACAGAGTCTCACTCTCTCGCCAGGCTGGAGTGCAATGGCGCGATCTTGGCTCACTGCAACTTCTGTTTTCCGGTTTCAAGCAATTCTCCTGCCTCAGCCTCCCGAGTAGCGGGGACTACAGGCAGCACCGCCATGCCCGGCTAATTTTTTTGTATTTTTTAGCAGAGACAGGGTTTCACCATGTTGGTCAGGGTGGTCTCGATCTCTTGACCTCATGATCCGCCTGCCTCGGACTCCCACAGTGCTGGGATTACAGGCCTGAGCCACCGCGCCCAGCCCTGAAGTTTTCTTTTTTTAAATCATATACATCTGTTGTGTCATTACTATTCTAAAACTATGTTTCCACCTTTATCTCAGCACTTTCATTTTTCCTGTACTACTTCTTTTTTTTTTTTTTTTTAACAAGTTCTCACTCTATCACCCATGCTGGAGTGCAATGGCGCAATTATGGCTTACTGAAGACTCCACCTCCCAGGTTCAAGCGACCCCCCGACCTCAGCCTCCCGAGTAGCTGGGACTACAGGCTTGAGCCACCATGCCCAGCTAATTAAAAAAATTTTGGGGGGGGGCAGGCGTGGTGGCTCACACCTGTAATCCAAGCACTTTGAAGGCCAAGGTGGGCAGATCACCTGAGGTTGGGAGTTCAAGACCAGCCTGACCAACATGGTGAAACCCCGTCTTTAAAAGAAATAAATTTAAAAAAAATTTTTTTTTTTTTTTTTGTAGAGACAGGGTTCCACAATGTTTCCCAGACTAGTCTCAAACTCCTGGGCTCAAGTGATCCTCTCATCTCAGCCTCCTGAGTAGCTGGGAGGGACTGCAGGGTTGAGCCACCATACCCAGCTAATTAAAAACAATTTTTTTTTTTTTGGAAACAGAGTTTCACTCTGTTTCCCAGGCTGGAGTGGAGTGGTGTGATTTTGGCCCACTGCAATTTCTGCCTCCTGGGTTCAAGTGATTCTCCTGCTTCAGCCTCCCAAATGCCTGGGATTATAGGCACCTGCCACCACACCTGGCTAATTTTTGTATTTTTAGTAGAGATGGGGTTTAGCCATGTTGGCCAGGTTGAACTCCTGACCTCAGGTGATCTACCTGCCTTGGCCTCCCAAAGTGCTGAGATTACAGGTGTGAGCCACCATGCTGGGCCAAAAAATTTTTTTTTGTAGAGGCAGCATCCCACAATGTTGCCCAGACTGGTCTCAAACTCCTGGGCTCAAATGATGCTCCCACCTCTGTGTCCCAAAGTGGTGGGATTACAGGCATGAACCACCGAGCCCAGCCTTCCCTCACCTCTGATTTCTTACTTCCCTTAAACCCAAACTTACTCAAGTAGATACAAGAATTTGACTCCGTCATTATGTCCTGTAGTGTAATCCTGCCTGATTGCTTATATATTACAATCATTAAAATTGTAAATTATTTATTTTCTACTTCTCTTATACTTAGGGTATTAGAATACTTAGATTTAAAAAATTATATGCACAGGTAGGTTATATTTTCCAGGAATTCCATTTCAAGATAACTAAGGGGCATTAACAGATACTTAGAAGACGAAACTTGACATCAGGCATCAGAGATGGTTTAGGTAACCTAAACCAATCACTGCCTGGCATTTAGCCAGGTTTAGGAATTGGTTCATGGGTAGTCCAGTCAGGGGACAACTCTGCTGGATCAGTCAGGGAAGGTTGTAGATCCAACAACTTCTGGCAATCGGAATGGGAGGCAGCCGTGGAAGAAACAGTTCTGTGGACAACACAGTGGAGGTGAAAACTGAAATGACATTGGTGAGCCCATGGGTCATGCTGCCTTGAAGTCCATTGTCTCAGTCCATTTGGTCTGCTGCAACAAAGTACCATAAACTGGGTAGCTTATAAACATGAGAAATTTATTTCTTGCCATTCTGGAGGCTGGAAAGTCCAAGGTCAAGATGCTGGCATATTCAGTGTCAGGTGCAGGCCTACTTCCTAGTTCATAGGTAGCCATCTTTTTACTGTAACCTCACATAGTGGAAGGGATGAGGGTCTCTCTGGAGTCTTTTTATTTATTTGAGATGAGTTTTGCTTTTTCGCCCAGGCTGGAGTGAAGTAGCACCATCTCAACTCACTGAAACCTGTGACCCCCAGGTTCAAGTGATTCTCCTGCCTCAGCCCCCTGAGTAGCTGGGATTATAGGTACCTGTCACCATGCCCTGATACTTTTTTCTTTTCTTTTTCTTTTTTGAGGTGGAGTCTCGCACTGTCACCCAGGCTGGAGTGCAATGGCGTGATCTCGGCTCACTGCATCCTCCACCTTCTGGGTTCAGGTAATTCTCCTGTCTCAATCTCCCAAGTAGCTGAGATTACAGGTGCCCGCCACCACGCTTGACTAATGTTTTGTATTTTTAGTAGAGACAGGGTTTCACTATGTTGGCCAGGCTGGCCTCAAACTCCTCACCTCAGGTGATCCGCATTCCTCGGCCTCCCAGAGTGCTGGGATTACAGGCGTGAGCCACTGTGCCTGGTGGTGGCTAATTTTTACATTTTTAGTACAGACGGGGCTTTACCATATTGGCCAGACTGGTCTCAAACTCCTGACCTCAAGTGATCCACCCATTTTGGCCTCCCAAAGTGCTAAGATTATAGGCATGAGCCAACATGCCTGGAGCCTCTTTTTCTTTTTCTTTTTTGAGACCGAGTCTCACTGTATCACTCAGGCTGTAGTGCAGTGGTGCGATCTCGGCTTACTACAATCTCCACCTCCCGGGTTCAAGCCATTCTCCTGTCTCAGCCTCCTGAGTAGCTGGGACTACAGGCCTGTGCTGCCATGCCCGGCTAATTTTTTTGGATTTTTAGTTGAGATGGGGTTTCGCCATGTTGGCCCGGATAGTCTTGATCTCCTGACCTCGTGATCCCTTGGCGTCAGACTCCTAAAGTGCTGGGATTACAGGTGTGAGCCACTGTGCCCGGCCTGGAGCTTCTTTTATTTTTGTTTTTATTTATTTATTTATTTTTTTGAGACGGAGTTTCACTCTTGTTGCCCAGGCTGGAGTGCAATGGCGTGATCTCGGCTCATCGCAACCTCCGCCTCCTGGGTTCAAGCAATTCTCCTGCCTCAGCCTCCCGAGTAGCTGGGATTACAGGCATGTGCCACTATGCCCAGCTTATTTTTGTATTTTTAGTAGAGACGGGGTTTCACCATGTTGACCAGGATGATCTCGATCTCTTGACCTCATGATCCACCCGCCTCGGCCTCCCAAAGTGCTGGGATTATAGGTGTGAGCCACTGCGCCCTGGAGCCTCTTTTATAAGGGCAGTAATCCCATTCATGAGGGTATCATCCTTATGACCTAATCACCTCCTAATACCATCACCTTGGGGGTTAGAATTTCAACATGGGAATTATTTATTTTTATTTTTTATTTCTTAAAAAATTGTGCAGGTATGTAGTTGTTGTATTTAACTGATGAAGTGCATGAGATACTTTGATATAGGCATGCAATAAATAGTAATCACATAATGGAAAATGAGGTATCCATACCCTCAAGCATTTATCCTTTGTGTTACAATCTAATTATACTCTTTTCGTTATAAAATGTACAATTAAATTATTATTGACTATAGTCACCCTGTTGTTCTACCAAATACTAGGCCATTATACATTCTTTCTATTTCTTTGTACCTGAAATGGTTTGGCTCTGTGTCCCCATATGAATCTCATCTCCACATGAGATCGTAATCCTCACGTGCTGTGGGAGGTGACTGGATCATGGGGGCAGTTTTCCCCATTCTGTTCTTGTGATAGTGAGGGAGTTCTCACAAGATTTGATGGTTTTAAAAGCGGCAGTTTCCCCTGCAGGCACTCTCTCTCTCCTGCCATCTTGTGAAGAAGGTATCTGCTATCCCTTCGCCTTCTACCACGACTGTAAGTTTTCTAAGGCCTTCCTAGCCCTGTGCAACTGTGAGTCAATTAAACTTCTTTTGTTTATACATTACCCAGTCTCAGGTAATATTTTTATAGCAGTGTGAAAATGGATTAATATAGTACCCCAACATAAGAGTTTCGAGGAGACATAATCATTCAAACCATAACACCCACGATACCTCTGATCCTCCAGTTCCATGAGCCACAGAATCCTCCTCATTATTTAAGCCAGTTTCAGATGTTTTCTATTACTTATAACTGAAAGAGACCAACTGACAAATGTATCCACTGTCCTCAGAGTGTGATGTGGAAAGAAGTGTTTCCTCTCCTGCTGGAGTCACATTACTTTCCAGGCTTTGGTTTCTTGTTCCCCATCTAAAGATCAGTCTTTTCTCCTAAATGACTGACATCGAATATCCATCCTTTCAGGAGAGAGTCCATTTCAGACCCACAGGAAGTATGACCTTAGTCTCAAGACACCTTTATCAAAATACAACAGTTCTAATAGCTGCCTAAGACTTACTCAGACGAAGTCTTTTTTTGTACAATCAGATAAGCATACGGAGAAAGAGAGACGATGTTTGAGGAATACCTGTTTATGCAACATGTTTTGGCCTTTCAGATAGTTCCTGTGGTACACATTTGGCTTGTACACTCAAAAGATGGAAGTGAATACCACTCTATCAGAGTAAGTTCATGAAGCAGCCCTGAGAGAGAACAATCTAGAACCCATGGCGTGTAGCGTGAACAACAGCCTGGATTGTTCCTTCTCTCAGTAGACTTGTTCCAACTGGACTGCATTTTCTCTGTCAAGTTTTAGGTGAAGTCGATCTTTCAGAACCTGTCCTGGCCCAAATCTGAAAATGGTCCTAAAGTCACAATGACTCCAGAATCTAGGAGGGCCTCTCTGAAGTGCTTAGGTAACAGGAATTTAACAAAACATATGCTTCAGTAGCTACATGGTGGAATACCAACTGAATCAGAAAATGTGTGGTTTTTTTTAAAGGCTGATTTACAATTCTACTAAAGACTTAAATCAGTACATTTGGAATTCTGACAGTGAAATGTTGACATCAGCAGCTTAATCCCAATATCTTTCAAATGCCCATTTTTTTTCTTTTTTTTTTTTTTTTTTGAGACACAGTCTTGTTCTGTAGCCCAGGCTGGAGTGCAGTGGCATGATTTTGGCTCACTGCAACCTCTGCCTCTTGGATTCAAGTGATTCTCCTGCCTTAGCCTCCTGAGTAGTTGGGATTACAGGCACACACCACCATGGCCAGCTAATTTTTTTTCTCTTTTTAGTAGAGATGGGGTTTCATCATGTTGGCCAGGCTGGTCTTGAACTCCTGACCTCAGGTAATCCACCTGCCTTGGTCTCGCAAAATGCTGGGATTCCAGGTGTAAGCCACTGTGCTTTGCCAAATGTCCGTATTTTGAAAGCACATCTAAATACATGTTTGACTCTTTGGGGAATAGAGGTTTATAGACTGAAAGAAGCAAATTGTGCTGTGGTTTCAATGTGTCCCCAAAATGTTCATGTGTTTGAAACTTTTTTTTTTTTTAAGAGATGGGGTTTTACCATGTTGGCCAGGCTGGTCTCGAACTCCTGACCTCAAGTGATGCGCCCGCCTCGGCCTCCCAAAGTGCTGGGATTACAGGTGTGAGCTACCTCACCAGGGTTGTGTTTGAAACTTAATTACTATTGTAATAGTGTTGAGAGGTAGAACCTTTAAGAGGTGATTGGGTCATGAGGGCTTCACCCTCATGGTTGAATTAATGCTGTTATTGTGGGAGTGGGTTTGTTATTTTGGGATTGGGCTTTTGGTAAAGGGATAGCTTCAGCCTGATTTTCTTTTCTGTCTTGTATGCTTGTTGGTCCCTGTCTGTCTTGTTTTCTACCATGGAATAACACAGCATGAAAGTCTTCACAAGATGCTAGCACCATGCCCTTAGAGTTCTCAGCCTACAGAAAGGTGAACCAAATAAAACACTATTGTTTATAAATTACCTTTTCTGTGTTATTCTGTCATAGCAGTAGAAAATGACTTCAGAAAAGCTGCATTAGCATAAGTCTCCACTACTAAAAAAGCAACTTAAAGCATGTGTATCCCAATGGTAGGTGAACAGTAAAGTCTTCCTTCATACATGGAGGTAATCATTTTCATATAGATATTATTCTGTAACAAAACTTTAAAAAAATCCTGGGAAACCTTAAAATATTAGCATGAGATGGCCTGTCTGTGCCAGGGCGGCATGTGGTTCATGCTGAGCTACAGAGACACTTGGGCTGTGTCCTCAGGATCACCGAGCGGGAGACAGCAGCACCAGCGGTGGCAGAGACCCCTGACATCAAGCCCTTTGAGAAGTAGAACACCTGATGTGCAGATGAATATTTCCCTGCAGGATTACATTGCAGTGAAGGAGAAGTATGCCAAGTACCTGGTTCACAGTGCTGTGCGGTATGCCGCCAAACACTTCCGCAAAGCTCAGTGCCCCATTGTGGAGCGCCTCACTAACTCCATGATGATGCATGGCCGCAGCAACGGCAAGAAGTTCATGACTGTGCGCATCAAGCATGCCTTCGATTTCATCCACCTGCTACAGACGAGAACTCTCTGCAGGTCCTGGTGAACGCCATCATCAACAGTGGTCCCCGGGAGGGATCCACCCACATCAGGGGAACAGGGACTGTGAGATGACAGGCTGTGGACGTGTCCCCCCCACTGCACCGTGTGAATCAGCCCATCTGGCTGCTGTGCATAGGCGCTCATCGAGGCTGCCTTATGGAACATCAAGACACTGCTGAGTGCCTGGTGGAAGGCTCATCAGTGCCACCAAGAGCTCCTCCAACTCCTACGGCATCAAGAAGGACAAGCTGGAGTGTGTGGCCGAGTCCAACTGCTGATTTTCCTGGCTGCTGCCCTTTGGGACAGTCCCCCCTCCAAAAAAAAAGTGATGAGATTTGAAATCTAATTGTCCCCTAATATCTAGTCTTCCTTTCCTAGTTCTGAAACCCCATTTTCCAGCCTTCTTTGCAATTTTGTGTAGTCAAATGACTAAGCTTTTTTTGGTTTACTTATTCAAAGCTATTGCAAATCAAAAATGACTAAGCTTTTACCAGCAGAATGAAAGCAAAAATGGTACATGCCACCCCTACCCCCTTCAAAAGGTTGTTTTTGTTTTTGTTTGAGATGGAGTTTCACTCTTGTTGCCCAGGCTGGAGTGCAATGACAGGATCTCAGCTCATCGCAACCTCCACCTCCCAGGTTCAAGTGATTCTCCTGCCTCAGCCTCCCGAGTAGCTAAGATTACAGGCATCCACCACCAGGCCAGCTAATTTTTTATTTTTAGCAGAGACAGGGTTTCTCCATGTTCCTCAGGCTGGTCTTGAACTCCTGACCTCAGGTGTTCTGCCTGCCTCAGCCTCCTAAAGTGCTGGGATTACAGGCGTGAACCACCTCGCCTGGCCTCAAAATGTTCCTAAAGAGAGGAGTATTCCCTCTATATCTTCTCTTCTGGTGGAATGCCAGCATTGTGACATAGTTCAAAAGTAACTTATTCAGCACATATATATTGACAGTAACTTAATTCAGCACACTTAGATCCTAGCACATGTAGAAGGGCTATAGGAGAACATTATCCAGGATGGATGGCATTTTTTGTGATAATTCGATGATACAAAACCTTTTACTTCATTATAGCTCAGGGAAAATGCTTTTTAGATTTCCGTTGATAATACCTCTACTTGGCTGGGCACATTCGCTCATGCCTGTAATCCCAGCATTTTGGGAGGCGGAAGCGGGTGGATCACCTGAGGTTAGGAGATTGAGATCAGCCTGGTGCAATCTCGTCTCTACTAAAAATACAAAAATTAGCCAAGCATGGTGGTGTGCCCCTGTGATCTCAGCTACTCGGAAGGCTGAGGTGGGAGGATCTATCGAGCCTGGGAGGTAGAGACTGCAGTGAGCCAAGATCACGCCACTGCACTCCAGCCTGGACAACAGAACAAGATCCTGTCTCCAAACAAACAAACCAACAAACCACCCAAAAAACAAACCTCGATTTCCCCTCAAACAACTAAATGGTTATAGGCATTTCTGTAGGAAATCTAGACGGGGCTTCCAAAGGCTGTTAAAGTTACGCTGAAAATCCAAGAGGCTGAAAGGGATCTGATGTAAGAAAGACAAAAATCTGGGTGCATAGATGGGAGAACGCCGAGCGAAATCAGACTAGTTTTATTGTGCTGATAACCTCGGGTAACCAGCACTCGCTGGGTAGCCTTGGTTGACTAACTTCAACTTTCTGGGTCTCCATTTCTGAATTGAAGGGATTAGAAAAAGGCATCTCTGAAGACCCTCCGTTCCCGAGAACCTTCCCGGAGCACCTTCCCTACTCTGGGCAGCTCGCAGACAAGGCCGATCGGTCATAGGCGAAGGGAGAGAGATCCTGTCCCCCGGGTCTCAAGCTCCCTCCGTTCGTGATCCACGGTACTGCACTTGAAGTCCGCGGGCAAAAACGCAGCAGTGGGAGCCCGGCGGCGGCCGCCCACCCGCGGGGCACAGGAGGGGCCTGTCCTACCCTGCTCCGAACCGTAGGTAGCTGGGTCTGGACCCTGGCTCCTGGAGGCCCGCAGAGGAGCGGTCCCCACCCCGCCCCGCCCCGCCCCTCGGAGCCCGCCCTGCCCCCGGCCGGCCACTTGCTGCACGCCGATTGGTCACTGAGGAGTGCCCGGCGCCGCGCCGCGCCCAGCCAACGCCCTCTCCCCGCCCCCTCGTGCCCCGCCCCGCCCCCGGCCGGACACTTGCTGAGCTCCGATTGGTCGCTGCGGTGCGCACGGCTCCTGGCCCCGCCTCACCGGCGCCCTAGCCTACCGCCGGCCTCCAGCTCCCGGCTCCCGGGGCTGAGGTGCAGCGGGAGGACGCCGGCCGGGCTGTGGCGCAGCCGTCTCCTTCCTGCGCGCGCGCCTGAAGTCGGTGTGGGCGTTTGAGGAAAGCTGGGTGAGTCCTGTCGGCGGGTCTCCGGCGCCGGACGACGCGAGGGTGCTCGCGCCCGCCGCCTGCACGTAAGGAGGCGTCGTCGTCGGGCTCGATCCGGCACTGCCTTCGGGGGCTGTGGCGCTGCCCAGCCGGGTTTTCCCTGCGCCGTCGCCTGTCTGCAGACTCCGGCCCTTACCCGAGTCCTGTCGGGCCGACAGTGATCGTGGCGCGACCGCGACCCGGAAGCAGCCCGGGGAGGCCGCCCCGCCGTGCTGTTGCGCCGTCAGGTTGTGTTCCTGGGGAGGGCTGGAAAGGCTCCATCGCGTGCCTTTCACCTTCTCGGGCGGCGGGCACGGAAGTTACGGTTTTCGGGACGCCCTGCTGCGGCCGCGACGTCCTCCCGAGGCCGGAGCGAGGGGCCGGGGACGGCTCCAGCTCTTCTTCGCCCCTCCCGTTTGTCCCTAACCGTTGCTAGGAAGCTGCCCATGTTTTCTGCACTTTTCTGATTTCATCCTGACGAGAGGCCAGAGGGGAAAGGGAAGGGGAACCACATTCTTTTGAGAATTATACGCCTTGAGCTCCGTCCTTTTAAATGAATAGCAGCAGAGCATTGTCACTGTAGCAGTGTTAGTCGCTGGTGGGACCGTTTTGTTTTTTTAGCCAGTAAGTTGATTAAAGATGCTTAAAACAGTAAGTTAGAAGGTGCTGAAATTCCTAAGTAAATACATGACCTTTCAAAACCAAAGCAGTGAGACGGCCTGGGCTCGGCTGCTCCCCGCGGCGCGTGCCTGGGTGAGGGTGTGGGGGGCGCGGTGCGGAGGGGCCGGGGGCCGAGGCCTCGAACGGGACGGGATGAGAAGGAAGTGGGATCGGCATCATCGCGCTGGAAGACCTGACTTTCTCTTTTCGAATGGTTCCACCTCCCCTTTCAGACTCTTCGCCCTACCTGCACTGTACATGTCTTGACACTTCCAGAGGCTCTGAACTCTCAGGCCGGTCACACTTCTTTTTCATCATCATTTTGTGTTTTGTCTTTTAAACCTGCACACATTTCAAACGTAGACAGGGCAAACCTTAAACTTTTTTTTAACTGAGGATAGTGGTGCCAGAGTTTGTTCTTGAAATGAAAACCAAAAGTTACCTTGAATATTGATCACGCTGGAAAATCAGGTTTAATTAGAGTGAGGTGAGGACTGCTGATGTCACCAGAAAAGCAGGTTTAATTAGAGTGAGGTGAGGATGCATATTTCTTCTTCCAAAGACGCAGCCTCCCCACTCACCACCCCAATCCCTCCTCTGTCAACTAGGATTACAGCAGCCTTACACTGGCTAGTCTTTTCTGAATTCACTTCTGGGGGTCAAGGTAAAGAATTTATCTTATTTTATCCTAATTTTCCCTTTTTTTTTTTTTTTCCCCAGACAGAGTCTCACTCTGTCGACCAGGCTGCAATACAGTGGCCCGGTCTTGGCTTACTACAACCTCCGTCTTCAGGGTTAAAGAGATTTTACAGCCTCAGCCTCCATGCCTGGCTAATGTAAATATTTTTAGTATAGAGGGGGTTTTGCTATGTTGGCCAGGCTGGTCTTGAACTCCTGACCGCAAGTGATACGCCCGCCTCGGCCTCCCAAAGTGCTGGGATTACAGGCTTGAGCCACTGTACCTAGCACATTTTCCCTTTTTTTTTTTCCAGATGGAGTCTCGGTCTGTCACCCAGGCTGGAGTGCAATGGCGCAATCTCGGCTCACTGCAGCCTCTGCCTTCCTGGTTTAAGAAGTTCTCCTGCCTCAGCCTCCCGAGTAGCTGGGACTACAGGCGCACACCGCCATGGCCGGCTAATTTTTTTCTGTATTTTAGTAGAGACGGGGTTTCACCTTGTTGCCGAGGCTGCTCTTGAACTCCTGAGCTCAGGCAGTCTGCCGGCCTCAGTCTCCCAAAGTACTAGGATTACAGGCGTGTTGAGATGGAGTCTGCTCTGTCGCCCAGGCTGGAGTATGGTGGCGCGATCTCGGCTCACTGCAACTTCCGCCTCCAGGGTTCAAGCAATTCTGCCTCAGCCTCCGGAGTAGCTGGGACTACTGGCGCACGCCACCACTCTCGGCCAACTTTTTTGTATTTTTGCTAGAGACAGGGTTTCACCATGCTGGCCAGGCTGGTCTCGAACTCCTGATGTCGTGATCCGCCTGCCTCGGCCTCTCAAACTGCTGGGATTACAGGCGTGGGCCATCCTGCCCGGCCCCCATTTTCTTTTTTAAACAATTAAAGTAACATTCAGGTTATTTAAAACATTTAAGCATTACAGAAGACTATCAAGTAAAATTCAGACAGCACAGAGGTATATCAAGTTAGGATTCCTTGTTTCTTAACTCTTCACCCTTTACATCCTTAATTCCATTTCCCAGGAGGGTATCATACTACAATATTGCTTGGCAGCTGATGATAATATAAGGAGACATTTCCTTGTTAAGCACTTGGAGACCTACATCATTCCCCCCCACCCCAGCCCCTTACCTTGGAGACAGGGTCTCACTTTGTTGCCCAGACTGGAGTGTAGTGGTTCCCTCATGGCTCACTGCAGCCTTGGGGCTCAAGCGATACTCCCACCTCAGCCTCCAAAGCAGCTGGGGCTATAGGCAAGTGCCACCGTGCCTGACTACTTTTTGTAAGTTTTGTAGAGATGTGTTTCTCAAGACCAGTCTAGGCTGGTCTTGAATTCCATCCACCTGTCTCAGCCTCATTTTCAAAATGTTGCATGGTATACCATTGTTTGGATGTACCCTAATATATATTTTTTGTTTCCTTATTGATGGACATTTTGGTTGTTTCTGGGTTTTAGCCTTTAAAAGCCTTGCTGTGTGAAAATCTTTTTGTCATTGTAGGGTAAGTTTCAGGTTGATAATATAAACAGATGATTGTACTTTGGTATAATTTTATTTCATAAGGAATCTTTTTATAACAAAGATTTTATAATTTAAAAGCGGTAGCTAAATCTATTTGAATTAAATGCATTTCTTGGACTTCCCAGCCAAAACATGAAAAAAAGAGGAAAAGAGAATTAAATGCATTTCTGAGATTCTGTATATTCTTTTATATTTAGCAACTGGAATAGAAAATTTTGAAGACTGTATAAAGTAATGGCGAATTTATTACTCTTCTTAACACGAGCTGGTGTTGACCTTAAGATTATATTGCTTCATTTAATTGGGTTGGCAGAAATGATTGGAGAGGGCCTTTCAGGAAGACATGTAAACAGACACATTTTGTGTACATACCATCCTGTGGTAATCCCCTTGAATATCCAACAGCAGCAGAAGTGCTTGTTCTTTTTCTTCTTCTTCTTTTTTTTTTTTTTTTTTTTTTAAGATGGAGTCTCCCTCTCTCACCAGGCTGAAGTGCAGTGACGCAATCTCAGCTCACTGCAACCTCCACCTCCCAGGTTCAAGTGATTCTCCTGCCTCAGCCCCTAGAGTAGCTGGGACTACAGGCTTGCGTCACCGTGCCCAGCTAAAAGTAATTTATTTCATTGCAAATTTTATCTTGGGTACAAAAAAAGTATATAAAACATATAACTTCAAGAATACTACTGCAATGATCATTATGTATCCACTACCAGATTTAAGAAACAAAATGTTGGGCCAGGCACAGTGGCTCACGCCTGTAATCCCAGCACTTTGGGAGACTGAGACAGGCAGATCACTGAAGGATTGGGAGTTCGACACTAGCCTGGCCAACATGTGAAACCCTGTCTTTACCAAAAATACAAAAATTAGTTGGGTATAGTGGTATGCACCTGTAATCTCAGCTACTCTGGGGGCTGAGGCAGGAGAATCGCTTGAACCTGGGAGGTAGAGGTTGCAGTGAGCAGAGATTACTACACTGCACTTCATCCTGGGTGACAGAGCAAGACTCCATCTCGGGGAGTAGGGGGGAAAAAAGATACAAAATGTTTGCATTTTTTTCTTCCAGAGGTTGCCTGTGTCCTGACTTTTGTGTTAATCTTCCTCTTTTAAAAATCAGCTTTATGCGTATATGCGTAAATTCACATACATATGTTTACACATATGTACATAAATGTTTACAGATACATACATAAATTTGCACACACACTTCTGTATCCTAAACAGTATATTTAGTGTTTTTTTTTGAGACAGAGATTTGCTGTGTTACCCAGGGTAGAGTGCAGTGGCGTGATCTCGGCTCATTGCAGCCTCCATTTCCTGTGTTCAAGCGATTCTCCTGCTTCAGCCTCCCGAGAGCTGGGATTAGAGGCACCCGCCACCACACCTGGCTAATTTTTGTATTTTTAGTAGAGATGGGGGTTTCTCCAGGTTGGCCAGGCTAGTCTTGATCTCCTGACCTCAGGTGATCCACCTGCCTTGGTCTCACAAAGTGCCAGGATTACAGGCATGAGTCACCATGCCTGGCCTTAGTTTTGTATGAATAGTCTTAGAAACACAATTCTTTTTTTGCAGGGTGGGGGGTTTCACCATGTTGGCCAGGATGGTCTCCATCTCTTGACCTCATGATCCGCCCGCCTTGGCCTACCAAAGTGCTGGGATTACAGGCGTGAGCCTCCGCACCTGGCCTTAGAAACACAATTCTAATACAGATAAATAGTGAGCATGTGTCAGTTTTGCTTTACTATTATAGAGAGTACTTCAAAGAGCTGTTTTTTGTTTTTGTTGTTTTTGAGATGAAGTCTGGCTCTGTCACCCAGGCTGGAGTGTAGTGGCATGATCTCGGCTCACTGCAACCTCTTCCTCCTGGGTTCAAGCAATTCTCCTGCCTCAGCCTCTTGAGTAGCTGGGATTACAGGTGCACGCCACCACGCCTGGTTAATTTTTGTATTTTTAGTAGAGACGGGGTTTCACCATGCTGGCCAGGCTGGTCTTGAACTCCTGACCTCAGGTGATTTGCCTGCCTTGGCCTCCCAAAGTGCTGGGATTACAGGCGTGAGCCACTGTGCCCAGCCAGAGAGCTGGTTTTAAGAGGATATAAAGAATCAATATTTATGTAGTTTGTAGGGAAAGGAATGTCTCAATTGTATGGCTAAGTTAGTTTAATTTGTCAATATTCCACAGGGCAACAAAAATGATTTTCTTACCAGGCTGTAAAATCGTAACACCTCATTTATTTCTGCAGTTAAATCTTAGAGGGCTATAAACTGTCTGCATCTTTATTAATAGTGGGTTGTTCATTAAATAAAATGTAATAACAAAAGTTCTGTCCCTGAGAGCATAGATGAAGTCCAGACATGCTTATTAGAAAATGCTAGAGCTTTCTTTTTTTTTTTTTTGAGATGGAGTCTTGCCCTGTTGCCCAGGCTAGAGTGTAGTGGCACAATCTTCACTCACTGCAACCTCTGCCTTCCAGGTTCAAGCAATTCTTCTCCCTCAGTCTCCCAAGTATCTGGGATTACAGGCGCACACCACCACGCCTGGCTAATTTTTGTAGTTTTAGTAGAGATGGGGTTTCACCATGTTGGCCAGGCTAGTCTCGAACTTCTGACCTCAGGTGATTTGCCCACCTTGGCCTCCCAAAGTGCTGGAATTATAAGTGTCAGCCACCGTGCCTGGCCAATGCTAGATGTTTTTCAATTTGGGACTGAAATTTTATTATTTTTAATTTAAATGTGTTTATTTTTTTTTGAGACGGAATCTCGCTCTGTCGCCCAGGCTGGAATGCAGTGGTGTGATCTTGGCTTACTGCAACCTCTGCCTCCCGAATTCAAGTGACTCTCCTTCTTCAGCCTCCCGAGTAGCTGGGACTATAGGCATGCACCACCATGCCCGGCTAATTTTTGTGTTTTTGGTAGAGATGGGGTTTCACTATGTTGGCCAGGCTGGTCTTGAACTCCCGATGTTGTGATCTACCTGCCTCAGCCTCCCAAAGTGCTGGGATTATAGGCATGAGCCACCGCGCTCGGCCTCATTTTGTAATTATAAGGTCAAACTTGACTAAGAAAAGGACAGTCACTTAGATGAAAGTTTTCAGGAAAAGATGAGCTGAACAGAATGGCTTCAGCTCCCTTGCCTGTTTACAGGGGGCCTTTCGGAGGAAGTTTGTGGGCTGTGGTGAGTCCTAGGAAAGGGGGATCACCTCATTCAGGGTATCTGGAAGGTTCTAGTGGACCAAGTACTGGAAAGACAACAAATATAAGGTCAGAAGGAGTGGACTCCTCTGCATTTTCTGCTTCTTAGCGCACTGTGGCCTACCTGTAGTTAACAGGGCAGGACCTCTCTGTGAGGGAAGTGAGTGTCCTCTGCTGACGAAGGCTGCACTCCTTGCAGGAGAGCAGGAACTACATCAGCATATGCTCAAGATCACGCCAAGCCCCACTGAGTACAGATAGGCTCTGGGCCAAGTTCCTGGAGTATTCAGTCCTCAGGTTAAAAAGCTGCTATATTCCAGTGGATTTCTTAAAAAGTTGTTTTTTATAAAGGCACAACCCCACCCCCACCCCCCCACAAAAAACTGCTATAGCAGCTAGGACATTATGTCCTGAGTTACACTGCTTCAGTCTGGCCTGATTATCTGCTGCTTCTGCACAGCTGGATTCTCTTTAGCTCTTCTGTGCAGGATCTTTCCTGTATCCTGTATTCTCTTTTATTATTTCACTCTCCCTGGTGAAGCTCAAATGACCATAACTTCTTGACAAGAAGAGTTACATTTTTTGGAAACCTTGCGTGTCTGAATATTTTTTGTTGTTTAAATAGAGACGGGGTTTTGCCAACACTTTGGGAGGCCGAGGCAGGCAGATCATTTGAGGTCAGGAGTTACCAGCATGACCAACATGGTGAAACCCTGTCTCTCCTAAAAATGCAAAAAAATTAGCCAGGTATGGTGGTGTGCACCTGTAATCCCAGCTACTTAGGAGGCTGAGGCAGGACAATCACTTGAACCCAGGAGGCAGAGGTTGCAGTGAGTCGAGGTCATGCCACTGCACTCCAGCCTGGGTGACAGAGTGAGACTCTGTCTCAAAAAATAAATAAGTAAATATAAATAAATGACAAATTCTGAATTAAATACGTTATTTGGGACACTGATACATATGGAGATTACTTAGACCATGTTTATATGTTTAAAAATGTATTTATTTTCTTTTGCTTTTTGTAAACATTCCTTGGTTTTCTAAATTGCGTTTTTGAAAATGAAATTTTGACATTTGAATCACTTAAAATGCCCTCTAAAAATGTCTTGTATTTCTTTTTGTAAAGAGTTGCCTCTCGTAATAGGAGTAATTGCTATCTAATATATTATAAGACTTGTGGGTCAGCCATGTAATCCATTCGTCCAGTTCAATAATCTTGTTGGTGTTTTTTTTTTCCCCCTTTGGTACGACAGTCAGTTTTGTGGGATAACATACCTTGACCTCCAGAATTTTTCTGCCAGGCATGGTGGCTCATGCCTATAATCCTGGAAAGATCACTTGAACCCAGGAGTTTGAGAAGAGCCTAGGCAACATAGGGAGCTCTCCATCTCTACAAAAAGTTTAAAACGTAGCCGGGCGTAGTGGCTTGTGCCTGTGGTCCCAGCTACTTGAGAGGCTAAGATGGGAGGATTGCTTAAGCCTGGAAGGTTGAGGCTGCACTGAATTGTGATAGCACCACTGCACTCCAGCCTGGGCAACAGAGCGAGAACCTATCTCAAAAAAAAAAAAAACCCAATAATAATTTAAAGTTTACTAAAAGCAGTTACAGACATGTTATACTGTACAAGATGTTACTCAACAAGCAAGAAGAATCGGCAAGTTTTTGTGTTAATTATAATAACTTAAACTTTGTATTTTAAAAAATAATTCATGCTCAGTACAGCAAACTTTGAAAATATACAAACAAACAAAAAGCAAAACAAACACATGATCCTACCACCTACAAACATAATATTATGAAAGTACTGGTGTTTGACCCTGTTTGTCCTTCCAGAGTTCTTATATGTGGGTATGTTTATACACAAATACTGTTAAATCTTTTTTCCTAAAGGAAATAATAGTATAGATATACTTTTATTTATTTATTTTTTGTTTTTTTTAATTTTAATTTTTTCAATTTTATATATACTTTTATAAT
This sequence comes from Cacajao melanocephalus, assembly GCA_963573385.1. Lineage (NCBI taxonomy): Eukaryota > Metazoa > Chordata > Mammalia > Primates > Pitheciidae > Cacajao > Cacajao melanocephalus. Next base: position 96,042 of record CAUYLG010029589.1, on the reverse strand, counting down.
CTGCCTTTTTTCACTTAGTATTAGTCATTACTATTTACTTTCGCCATTAAATATTTTTCAAAAATAGATTTTTTTTTTTTGCTTTGTTGCCAGGCTAGAGTGCAGTGGTGCGAACTCCGCTCACTGCAACCTCCGACTCCCTGGTTCAAGCAATTCTTTTGCCTCAGCCTCCCGAGTAGCAGGGATTACAGGCACACACCACCACGCCCAGCTAATTTTTTTTGTATTTTTAGCAGAGACGGGGTTTCACCATGTTGGCCAGGGTGGTTTCAATCTCTTGACCTCGTGATCCGCCCGCTCTCGACCTCCCAAAGTGTTGGGATTACAGGCGTGAGCCACCATGCCTGGCCATCAGTCTTTTTAAGTTTAACTATTATGGTAGGTATGAGATATGTTTCATTAATTTGCATTTCCCTGTTGACTAATGATGTTGAACATCTTTTTAAGGGCTTATTGGTCATAAATTGTCTGTTCAAGTCTCATATACTTTTTATTGCCTATATTTTGTCTTTTTATTATTACTGTTTAGGAGTTCTTTATATATTCAAGGACAAGTCCTTTGCCAGATATTTGTTTTGCAAATATTGTCTCCCAGTCTGTGTTTTCAGTGTTTGGACCTTCTGTAATATATTTATTATACTTTTTTAGATTAACAATTGGATTCATTACTTTAAATTTAGAGATATTCTACCTAAAACCATATTTAAGGGTATTATTTGAAAACATAACTGACATACTATTTAGAAAGAAATTTATCTTTGTGGACATTCTATACAGTGTTCTAATTTTTGCTTTAAATTGTTGTCTTTTTTTTCTTTTTTTTGTGGTGAAGGAGTTTCGCTTTTGTTGCCTAGGCTGGAGTGCAATGGCACAATCTCAGTTCACTGCAACCTCCACCTCCCGGGTCCTGGCGATTATCCTGCCTCAGCCTCCTGAGTAGCTGGGATTATATAAACGCCCACCACCATGCCTGGCTAATTTTTTGTATTTTTAGTAGAGATGGGGTTTCACCATGTTGACCAGGCTGGTCTGATCTCAGGTAATCCACCCACTCCCGACCTCAGGTAATTCACCCACCTTGGCCTCCCAAAGTGCTGGGATTACAAGTGTTAGCCATTGTGCCCTGCCTCTTCATTCCTTCTTGTAGGTCTCAGTTTAATCTGGTATCATTCCCTTCAGCTTAAAGAATTCCCTTTAGCATTTCTTTTCATGCAGGTTTGGTGATTAATTGTCTCAGTTTTTGTTTACCTGGAAGTACCTTTATTTTACTCTTACTGAAAAAAAAATGGTTGGGAATGGTGGCGCATATGTGTAATTTCAGCATTTTGGGAGGCTGAGGCAGGCAGATCGCTTGAGTTCAGGAGTTTGAGACCAGCCTGGACAACTTGGTAAAACCCTGTTTCTCTTAAAAAAACAAAAAACAACCCCCTGCCCCCCCAAAAAAAGCTTTGTTGAGATACAGTATATACAGTATATATACTCTTAACATTCACCTGTTTTAAGTGTGCAGTTGAATGATTTTTAGTATTTATGGAGCTGTGCAGTCATTGCCACAATCTAGTTTTAGAATCTTATGGCCTTTTGCAGTTACTTCATATCTTTTTCCTCCCCATCCCCAGACAGCCACTAATCTACTTTATGTCTATAGATTTGCCTATTCTGGATGTTTCTTGTAAATGGAACCATACAATATGTGTTCTTCTGTCTTTTACTTAAGTCGGTTTTTGCGGTTTGTTCATGTTTTAGCATCTGTCAGTAGGAACCTCCTTTCTTTTTGTTGCTGAATTTGTATTTCATTGTATGGATATGCTATGTTTTATTTATCCATCTGTTGATGTATGTTTGGTCTCCCACTCCTTGGAAATTATGAATAATGCTGCTTTGAACAAGTTATTGTGAAGATATGTTTTCATTTCTCTTGGGTAGTTAGATAGGAGTAGAATTGCTGTCACCTTCTGGTATTTTTGAGACAAGGTCTCACTCTGTCACCCATCATAGCTCGTTGTAACCTCGAACTTCTGGGCACATGTGATCTTTCCATCTTATCCTCCAGCCTCCTGAGTAGCTGGGATTACAGGTGCACACCACCATGTTTGGCTATCCTCATTTTTGTAGAATATTTTTGCTGGGTATAGAATTCAGGACTGAATTTTTTTTCTTTCTTTTCTGAGACAGGGTCTTACTTTGTCACCCAGGCTGGAGTGGTATGATCTCAGCTCACTGTAACATCCACCTCCTGGGTTCAAGTGATTCTCCTGCCTCAGCCTCCCAAGTAGCTGGGTCTACAGGCAAGCACCACCACGCCCAGTTAATTTTTGTATTTTCAGTAGAGATGGGGTTTCTCCATGTTGGCCAGGCTGGTCTTGAACTCCTGGCCTCAAGCAGTCTGCCCACCTCAGTCTCCAAAGTGTTGGGATTACAGGCATGAGCCACCACACCTGGTCTGATTTTTTTTTTTTCTTAAAGCATTATTAACAATGTCATTCCTCTGTTTTCTGGCTTCCATTGTTCTGATTAGAAGTCAGCCATCGGCTGGGCGCGGTGGCTCACGCCTGTAATCCTAGCACTTTGGGAGGCCGAGGTGGGTGGATCACCTGAGGTCAGGAGTTCAAGACCAGCCTGGCCATCATGGTGAAACCCCATCTTTTAAAAAAGAAGTCAGCCATCATTCGTATTGCTCTATCTCTGTGTATGTTGTATTTATTTTTTTCTCCATAAAGCTGTTTCTTTTTTTTTTATTTTTTATTTTATTTTATTATTTTTTCTTTTTTTTTTATTGTCTCTCATTCTACAAGCAGAAAAAGCTGTTTCAAGAGTTTCTCTTTATCTCTGCTTTTCAGCAGTTTGATTACGATGTTTTCTTTGTATTTACCCTCCTTGGAGTTTGCTGAGTTTTTTAGATTTGTAAGTTAATATTTTTCACTAAATTTGAGAAATTTTCATCTGTTAGTTTTTCTTCTTCTTCTTCTTTTTTTTTTTTTTTGAGACAGAGTTTCATTCTTGTTGTCCAGGCAGGGTGCAGTGAATGGTGTGATTTCAGTTCACTGCAACCTCTGCCCCCCAGGTTTAAGCGATTGTCCTGCCTCAGCCTCCCAAGTAGCTGGGATTACAGGCATGCGCCACCACACCTGGCTGATTTTGTATTTTTAGTGTGACGGGTTTCACCATGTTGGCCAGACTGATCTTGAACTTCCTGACTTCAGGTGATCCCAGCCGACTAAAATGCTGGGATTACAGGCATGAGCCACCACACCTGGACCATCTGTTATTTTTTCAAAAATTTTTTTCTTTCTTATTCTGTCTCTTCTTCTTCTGGGACTTTAATTACATGTATTTTAGATCACTTAGTATTGTTCCTCAGGTCTCTACACTGGATAATTTCTTTTGATGTTTCAGTTTATTGTCCCTTCTGTCTCAATCTGCGATTAAGTTCATTTAGTTAATTTTTAAACTCAAACATTGTAATTTGCAGCTGTAGAATTTCCATTTGAATCTTTTCACATTTTAATTTGTTTTTTAGAAACAGGATCTCGCCATTTTGCCTGGGCTGGGCGTGAAGTCTTGGCCTCAAGCAGTCTCCCTATCTCAGCCTTCTAAGTAGCTAGGATTGCAGGCGCAAGCCATCACGTTGGCTCCTGATTCTTTTTTTAGCAAATAGTTTCCTTTTCACCACTAAGATGCTCCATTGGTTCTGTTATTTTGACCATGTCTTCCTGTAAGTCCTTGAATATGATTACTATAATGGGTGCTTTGAACTCCTTGTCTGCTGATTTCAATATGTGTCATTTTGGGATTTATTTCTATTGACTGTTCTTTTTCCTCCTTAAAAATAGAACACATTTGGCTGGGCACGGTGGCTCACGCCTATAATCCAAGCACTTTGGAGGCCAAGGTGGGCGGATCACCTGAGGTTGGGAGTTCAAGACCAGCCTGACCAACATGGTGAAACCCCATCTTAAAAAAAAAAAAACAACACACATTTTCCTGCTCCTTTGCATGTCTAGTAATTTTTTTAGTATATATTGGACATTGTGAATAATATGAGTCGATTTAGTTATCTTCATCTGAAAAGTGTTGCTTTTTGTTGTAACAGGCAGTTAAAATATTGGCTGATTACCTTAAAATTGTGGAGACTTGGTTTTATATTTTGTCAGGATATGTCCCCACAGTGTTTACTGATCTTCCTTGACTTGGTGGAACTTGAATTCTAAAATGTCTCTCTTATATTTAAGTGTTTGGGGCTCTCTTTGTGACTTACTCCTGTTGAAGATTTTCCCCCTCAACTTCCAGCTGCTCTGGTGGTCCTGAACTCCATCTTCTAGCATATCAAGCCAAGAGGACTGTGGCTTTTTGCTTGTATTTTAGCTACTTTGTTCCAAGGGGACTCCCTGGGCTGGTAGAGGGAGGTTAAAGGGATTCCTCAGGGGAACAGCTGATCTCACTTACTGTGTTTTCTTTCTTTTTTTTTCTTCTTTTAGACGGAGTTTTGCTCTGTCGCCCAGGCTGGAGTGCAGTGGCACAATCTAGGCTCACCGCAACCTCCAACTCCCGGGATCAAATGATTCTCCTATCTCAGCCTCCAGAGTAGCTGGGATGACAGGCGCACACCACCACACCCGGCTGATTTTTTTTTGTTTGCGTTTGTTTTTTTGAGACGGAGTCTCGCTTTGTCACCCAGGCTGAAGTGCAGTGGCACAATCTTGGCTCACTGCCGCCTTTGCCTCCCAGGTTCAAATGCTTCTCCTGCCTCAGATTTTTGTATTTTTAGGAGAGACGGAGTTTCACCATGTTGGCCAGGCTGGTCACAAACTCCTTACTTCAAGTGATCCACCCACCTCAGCCTCCCAAAGTGCTGGGAGTACAGGCCTGAGCCACCACGTGCCCGGCTGTGTTTTCTTTCTTTCTTTCTTTTTTTGAGGCAGGGTTTTGTTCTTGTTGCCCAGGCTGGAGTGCAATGGCACGATCTCAGCTCACTGCAATCTTCACCTCCTAGGTTCAACTGGTTCTCCTGCCTCAGCCTCCCGAATAGCTGAGATTACAGGCATGACACCACATTGCTTCTCTTGCCTCAGATTTTTGTATTATTAGTAGAGATGGGATTTCACCATATTGGCCATGCTACTCTCGAACTCGGGTGATTCACCTGCCTCGGCCTCCCAAAGTGCTGGGATTGTAGGCGTGAGCCACCGTGCCTGGCCATGTTTTCTTTCTTACAAGGGTGAAGTTTCCTCTGATTTCTGCCTGCTTTTCAGCCCTCTCCAGTGCTTTCAAATGGTTTTTTTCTTTCTAGAATTTATGGTGGCCTTTAAACATCTCATCTGGACATAGTATCTTTGTGTTTTTAAAATAGTATGTTACACTCCTATAGTTGTTTAGGCACATGATTTTTCTCCTTCTAGTTATGTATTACATTACATTAATCTGTGTATTATAGATTAATGCCAAGACCCTGTGGCTTAAAACAGTCATTTTATTATGTTTATTAGATTTTATGGGTCAGGAATTTGGAAGAGGCACAGCCAGGATGATGTATCTCTGTTCTATGTATCTGGTGCCTTATCTGGGAAGGCTCAAACTTTGGGGGAGATGCTGTGGCTGGATAGCAGTCACCTAAAAGTGTCTTTACTCACATGTCTGGCAATTAATGCTAGCTGTTGGCTGGGACCTCAACTGGAACTGTGGGACAGAACACCTATAAATGGTCTCCTTACAGCATGGTAGCCCAAGCATTAGTGTTCCAGAGACCCAGGCAGACACTCCATTGCCTTCTGTGACCTGATCTTGGAAGTTGCATAGCAGAAGTTACATAGCATCACTTCCTCTACTGGTCAGCTAGTCTTTATTGTTGACCCAAATTCAAGGGTATGACATAAATCTACCTCTCAGTGGAAGGAGCATCAAATATTTTAGACATGTTTATTTCATTTATTTATTTATTTTTGTGACAGAGTCTTGCTCTGTTGCCCAGGTTGGAGTGCAGTGGCATGATCTTGGCTCACTGCGGTCTCTGCCTTCCAGGTTCGAGCAATTCTTATGCCTCAGCCTCCCGAGTAGCTATGATTACAGGCATGTGTCATCATGTATTTTTAGTAGAGACAGGGTTTCGTTATATTGGCCAGGCTGGTCTCGAACTCCTGGCCTTAAGTGATCTGCCCACCTCGGCCTCCCAAAGTGCTGGGAGTACAGGTGTGAGCCACCGCACCTAGCTCCTAGACATGTTTTAAAACCATAGTGCTCATTTATCAAATGGCAACCTCCCCCATGTGTCCTAGTATAGTCCTGTTATATCTCAATTAGGTACTTGTTGAAGTACTGAATTTTTCTTAACTACAGTAGAACAGGACCTAAAGTAAAGTTGTGTGTAAAGCTTTAAGAAAGGAGTAAGATATTAGACTGTTAGAAAACATTTTCTTAGGTTGATTAGCTTTTGTCTTTCTGTTTGTAGGATACAGCATTTAATGAAAAATTTATGCCTAAGAAGTAAAAATGGCAGGCTTCCTAGATAATTTTCGTTGGCCAGAATGTGAATGTATTGACTGGAGTGAAAGAAGGAATGCTGTGGCGTCTGTTGTAGCAGGTATATTGGTAAGTGAGAAAGACTGGTTGGTGACATTTATGCCTTATCTTTTGCTCTGGAAATTAATGTTGATTTCTTTGAACTGAGAATGGCTTTCCAGAACTATTTATTTCACTGCTGTTTTGTATAGATAATTATCAGAGTTCTAGATACTATTGCCGAACAGACTATGGTAGGCCCTGGATTCATTTTGACTTTGTAAACGTGTATTTAATATCTTTTCCTCAGTTCCAGTGATAATATAATTATTATAGGCAATAGCATTTTAAACTTAGTGATACAATATGTGATACAGTTCTGCATGCAGTACTTTAAGATCCTTAAAGGCTCAGAATTTGATGTAACCCAAAATTATTGTTGTGACTTATTAGAAGGTTAGACAACAGTGACGGTACTCTGCAGTTAATGGTAACAACCTTTGGCTACGTTAGAACTGAAACCCTGCAGCGACTCTAGGGAAGAAATACCATGTCTGCTTTCTCAGCTGCAACACTGGGGAACATAAGAGGAAGACATTTGTGAAGGAAACTATTGTTTAATTTTCTTTCCACAACTTTAAAAACTTTTTACTATTGAAAATGACAAGCATAAAACAAAAAGAGAATGGTATAAAGGTTCCGTCTCCTCTTTTATACCATGTACCTATCATCCAGCTTTAAAAAAACAAAAACACCCAAAATCAGGAACTGTCTTGCTTTATAATTCCATCAAGCACTCCCTGTCCGCACAGCTTTTTTTTTTTTTTTTTTTTTTTAAAGTGTTGAGGTCTTGCTATGTTGTCCAGACTGGAATACAGTGGCCACTGACACGTGTGATTACAGTGTACTACAGCTTCAAATTCATGGCCTCAAGCAGTCTTCCTGGTTTAGTCTCCCAACTAGCTGGGACTATAGATTCACACTACCACTCCTGGCTCCACTGTGTTTTTTGGAAGCAAATTTCTTTATCTGTTTACATTTTAAAAATTCATCTCTTTCAGGGTACAGTTCTACACCCAAAGTCCAATAGAAAAACAAAATGAAATAAAACAGAGCGAGAACTAATGATAATTGTGAAGCAGTCTGCTCACCGCAGCCTCCGCCTCTAACTTCCCAGGTTTAAGCAATTCTTGTGCCTAAGCGTCCCAAATAGCTGGGAACCCAGCTACGCGCCACCACGCCCAGCTAATTTTTGTATTTGTATTTGAATTTTTTCGAGACGACATCTCGTTCTGTCGCCCAGGCTGGAGTGCAGTGGCGTGATCTCAGCTCACTGCAGCTTCCACCTCCCAGGTTCAAGCAATTCTCCTGCCTCAGCCTCCTGAGTAGCTGGGATTACAGACACCCACCGCCTTACACAGCTAATTTTTGTATGATTAGTAGAGACTCCAACTCCTGACCTCAGATGAGCCACTCTGCCCGGCCTTCTATTTTTAGTAGAGATGAGGTTTTGACATATTGGCCAGGCTGATCTCAAACTCCTGACATCAAGTAATCCACCCACCTTGGCCTCCCAAAGTGCTGGGATTACAGGTGTGAGCCACCGGTGCTTGGCCTGCATGCAGAATTCTTTTTGATGTTTGTAAATTTTTCCTGCTCTTTATGGTCATTTACCTGTACTTACTTGTCTAAGAAATTATTTGGCAACTTGTCTACTTAAGTCTGTTCAGCTTAATTTACATAGAAACATTACATTCTACAAATGCATGTTCAGTTATACAATAATTAAATTACATAATTAAAACTAGCAGGCTTAAGTAGTTTTGGACACTTGATAACTGAGTCTTGGTAAGCATACAGCTCATTTGTGGGAGCAAAAGTGCTTGGGCTTATTAAAAGGAATGTTCTCTAGAAAGAATGGAACACATCAGGTCATTAGGGAGTTGGCTATGTTGGAGGTTAGTTAAGAGAGTTTCTACTGCATGTAGCAATGGTGGATGAAAGAAGCAGATAATCCATTTCCAAATAATACATATGTCTGTGTGCACTGAGAGTGGAACTTCAGAATCTTATATAGATTTGAGTAGTGATGTTCACCTCATCTGCTATAAATCATAAGCGTAAGATAGCTCATGCCTGTAACCCTAGTGCTTTGGGAGACTGAGGTAGGAGGATCACTTGAGACCAGGAGTTTGAGACCAGCTTGGGCAGCAAAATGGGACCCTGTCTCTACAAAAGTAATTTTTTTTAAAATTAGCCAGAGTGTTAACATGAGCCTGTAGTCCCAGTTGCTCAGGAGACTGAGATGAGAGGATTGCTTGAGTCCAGGAGTTTGAGGTTGCAGTTAGTTTAAGTTCGCACCACTGCATTCCAGCCTGGCTACAGAGGGAGACCCTGTCTCTTAACAAACAAAACAAAAAACAGTAAGTAAACAAAGGATTCTTATTTTTTACACTTTAGCATCCAGATTTCAAAGTAGAAATATTTTAGTTTTCATTTATGTGATTATTTTTTTGAGACAGAGTCTCGCTCTGTCGCACAAGCTGGAGTGGAGTCGCACAATGTCGGCCCAAGTGATTCTCCTGCCTTAGCCTCCCCAGTAGCTGGGACTACAGGCACACTCCACCATGCCTGGCTAATTTTTGTGTTTTTAGTAGAGACAGGGTTTCACCATGATGTCCAGGCTGGTCTCGAATTCTTGACCTCAGTTGATTCACCTGTGTCGGCCTCCCAAAATGCTGGGATTATAGGCATGAGCCTTTGCCCCTGGCCCATTTATATGATCTGTAGGACAAAAGGAATGTTAAAAAGCAGGTATTGTGCTAGCAAGAGTTTTAGTGTTTCAATGACTTGGGCTGTGTTTTAAGTTTTTTACAGGCTGGTGGATAATGATTGATGCAGCTGTGGTGTATCCTAAGCCAGAACAGTTGAACCATGCCTTTCACACATGTGGTGTATTTTCCACATTGGCTTTCTTCATGTAAGTATGAAGATAATTCTCTATTCAAGATGATTTTTCTAAAAATATTTTCCCCTTAATGTGCAGTGCTTTCTTGAATAACTTTTTAATTTAATTGATTAAACATAATACATACATAATTCCCATTTTATTACAATTTTTTTTAACCAAGAATGAGTGTTAGATTTGGTCAAATATCTTTTTAGCATCTAAAAAGGTTATCTTATGATTTTTTTTTCTCATTTTTTTTTAATCTGGTCAGTTACATATTTTCAGTTCCAAGATTTTCTTTATATTTTAATACCTCTTAATATCAGGATACATCTTACAGTCAGTGGCATCTTAGAATTATAATCAATAACATTTTTATTTCTTGTCAGTATTAAAAAATAATGGTGTATCTTAAAATTGATGCCTTCTGAGATTTAATGAAATATGTTACATTTCTGCATTTTTTAGCAGTAAATCATCCCTAGGTGTTGTAATACACTCAACTTTTACCTTGGAGTATTATTATTATTATTATTATTATTGAGACCAAGTCTCGATCTGTCGCCAGGCTGGAATGCTGTGGCGCCATCTCAGCTCACTGCAACCTTTGCCTCCTTGGTTCAAGTGATTTTCCTGCCTCAGCCTCTCGAGTAGCTGGGACTACAGGCGCGTGCCACTACGCCCATCTAAATTTTTTGGTATTTTTAGTAGAGATGGGGTTTCACCATGTTGGCCAGGATGGTCTTGATCTCCTGACCTCATGATCCGCCTGCCTTGGCCTCCCAAAGTGCTGGGATTACAGCTGTGAGCCACCACGCCTGGCTGGAGTATTATTATTATTTTTTAGTGTGCTACTTGACTGTGTTTGCCAGTTTTTGAGGAAAAGGCAAGATTGGCCTCAAAGAGATTTGTTTGTGGCTTTTGTTTTTTATTAAATTATTTTTAGGTTTATGTTATCTCATTTCATAAAAGAGCTTGGAAGCTTTTTTGTTTGTTTGTAGAATTGATTTATTTAGAGAGAGAGAGAGAGAAACAGGAGGAGAGAGAAAGAAACAGCTAACTCTCACACTGAGTGAGAGAATCCAGAAAGATGGAATTCAGGAGAGGAAAGCAGCTTCCACACTGAGTGGAAGGGAATAGAGAGATGAAGTTTAGGAGGGGAAAACAGGCTTCCATGAGAGAGTGTGGAAGGGGACTCCAGAGGGAAAATCCAGGATGGAGAAAAACAGCTCCCACAAGAGTGTTCGTGGAAGGGGATCCAAACATGGAGTCCCAGAAGCTTTTTTTTTTGAGACATAGTCTCACTTTGTTGCCGTGCTGGAGTGCCGTGGCACTTGATATAGAGAAATCTTGGTTCATTGCAACCTCTGACTCTTTGGTTCAAGTGATTTTCCTGCCTCAGCCTCCTGAGTAGCTGGGATTACAGGCATGCACCACCATACCCAGCTAATTTTTGTATTTTTAGTAGAGACAAGTTTCACTATTTTGGCCAGGATGGTCTTGATGTCCTGACCTCGTGATCCACCCACCTCAGACTCCCAAAGTGTTGGGATTACAGGCGTGAGCCACCACTCCCAGCCGGAAGCTTTTTATGGATGTCTTTTAATGATGAAAAAAAATATTAAACATTAAGATTACATAATTTCCTTATACTGTCAGGAGGTTTTTTGTTTTTGTTTTTGTTTTTTTTTGAGACAGAGTTTCACTCTATTGCCCAGGCCTGAGCAGGTGTGCAGTTGTGTGATCTCGGCTCACTGCAACCTCCACCTCCAGGTTCAAGTGATTCTCCTGCCTCAGCCTCCCAAGAAGCTGGGATTACAGAAACCCACCACTATGCCCAGATGCTAATGTTTTTGTATTTTTAGTAGAGATGGGGTTTCACCATGTTGGCCAGGCTGGTCTTGAATTCCTGACATTGTGATTTGCCTGCCTTGGCCTCCCGAAGTGCTGGGATTACAGGTGTGAGCCACCCGGCCCGGCCAGGAGTTTTAAAAAGGTTATATTATGGAAAATGAAACTACTTATATCCATTCTGGCTGCTAAAAAGCAATTCCTGCTACTAATTAATGTACCTTGCTCTGACAAAAATGGAAGAGGAAGCTGAATAAAGTGGGCTTATTTATTATACATAAACTGCATTTTCTCTGAGCTTAAGAAATGGATCATAGAAAATCACCTGACTTTTAACACAAAGAGAAATTGTTTAACTCTTGATCATAATGAGAACCTTAAAATGGTATAACACTGAGTCATTCATGTATAAATATGAAATAGACAAAGAAACCAGAAAACTGGCCCCTCTTATATAATCTCTGGAGACAAGTGATAGAAATTTCTTAAAATAAATGTATTTTCTGGGTGTACTTTATAAAAATAAGATTAATGTAACATTTCTATCCACTAGCATTTTTATTAGGTTAAAAGATATGTTAAATTATTCAGATATTGACTTTAGTTATGAAATAATCTGTTTTCCTTCTAAGTGATATGTAAATATTTGAGTATTTTAACAGCAAATACTGAAATTCATTTGAGGATTTTGTACTGTTTCTAGGATAAATGCTGTCTCCAATGCTCAGGTGAGAGGTGATAGCTATGAAAGTGGCTGTTTAGGAAGAACAGGTAAAGATTTTGAGCTTTTAATGTGTGTTAACAAAATATAAATTTATCAGCAGAAAAAAGCCTCTCTTCTGGGTCTTTATTCAGGACTGGTAATAATTATATAGCATATTTTTTTATTTGCTTTAAAAAAAGTTTTGGTGTTATTCATATCCTTAAGAAAGTTATTGCTAGAAGTTACTGTTTTTGTCATGTTATACTGCCCATGATATTGATAAACAAATATTGCTATTTAAATGGATCTTGGACTCCAGTGCTAATGATGGATTTATTCTTATCCCAATTGTTGATCAATAATGTTACTTACAAGATGGCTGACTATGATTATTGCCAGGAAAATAATGAACACATTAGGGGATCAAAACTGGGACTACAGTGTCTTTACATTCACTTCTGATCACCTGAGTAGCTACCCACAGACTGCAACAAAATTGTTGAGAAGAAAGATGCTATTTGTCTACACATAAATTATTTTTTTGTAGTTTGAATTCTTTTGAATTGTCATCTGATTGTATTTTTTAAAAAGTTACATTGTAATATGAAGAAATTAAGGTACAGTGGGTTTAAATAACTTGTCCAGAGTCACAGAGCAATTAAGTGTTGGAGCCGGGAGTGAACACTGACATCTGGCTCCAGAGCCCGTGCTTTTAGCCACCATGCTGTGCTTATTTCCCATCGAGAACTATTTTTCTTTTTCTTAGCTTAATTGAATATAATTAAAGTACAATAAAATTCACTTATTTATTTATTTACTTTTGAGATGGAGTCTTGCTCTGTCGCCAGGCTGGAGTGCAGTGGTGCAGTCTCAGCTCGCTGCAACCTCAACCTCCTGGGTTCAAGCACCTCCCACCTCAGCCTCCTGAGTAGCTGGGACTAAAGGCTCGAACCACCACGCCCAGCTAATTTTTGTATTTTTAGTAGAGATGGAGTTTCACCACATTGGCCAGGATGGTCTTGATCTTTTGACCTCATGATCCACCTGCCTCAGCCTCCCAAAGTGCTTTGATTACAGGCGTGAGCCACTGCGCCCAGCCTATTTATTTATTTTAAGATGGAGTCTTGCTCTGTTGCCAGGTTGGAGTGCAGTGGTACAATCTTGGCTCCCTGCAACCTCCACCTCCCAAGTTCAAGTGATTCTCCTGCCTCAGCCTCCTGAGTAGCTGAGACTACAGGTGGTGTGCCACCAGGCCCAGTTAATTTTTTGTTATTTTTAGTAGAGATGGGGTTTCACTGTGTTAACCAGGATGGTCTCCATCCTGACCTTGTGATCTGCCCACCTTGGCCTCCCAAAGTGCTGGGATTACAGGCATGAGCCACTGCTCCCGGCCTCGTTAATTAATTATTTTATTATTATTATTAATGTGTTTTTTTTTTGTATTATTATTTTTGAAACAGAGTCTTACTCTGTCACCCAGGCTGGAGTGCAGTGGCACGATCCTGGCTCACTGCATCCTCCACAGTCTGAGCTCAAGTGATCCTCTCACCTCAACTACCCAAGTAGCTGGAATTAGAAGCACATGCTGCTGCGCCCAGCTAATTTATTTCTATTTTTTGTAGAGACAAGTTTTGCCATGTCTCTACAAATCACACCTGCCATCACACTTGGTTGATTTTTTGTACTTTTAGTAGAGACGGGGTTTTACTATGTTGCCCAGGTTGGTTTCAAACTCCTGAGCTCAGGTAATCTGCCTGTCTTTGCCTCCCAAATTTCTGGGATTACAGGTGTGAGCCACCATTCCCGGCCTTTAAGGATTTTTTAATAGTTCCTTGTATTCATATTAGATAAAAAATATGATTGAATATAATTTAGAGGTTGTATTTCTCCAAAGAAGTAAACATTACTGTTTATTTCTGGAGATCTGCTTAGTACTGTCATAAAATTTAGATAACATAGAGGCCTATTTCTCTCAAATATCAGCTATTGTAACCATCATGAGCTTTGATCAGTGCTTCTTCCTTATCTGGTGTCTAAAATGAATCTATTCACTGGTAACAAAATATTTTCAACTAAGGCAAACTTAGTTTTCTGTTATGGAAGTTGGCTAGGATTTTATTTTTATTTCAGCAGAGCGTTGTTCCCCTTCCACAGGTGATGGGGCTGTCAATATACCTGTGAACAGGGTCTGGTGCAAGTGTTAACCTGCTTTCCTAAAAATGTGTTGAATCTACTCAAGTGTCCAGATGATTACATTATTGAGATCTAGAATTTTGTTCAATGCAGGATTGAAGAGATGCTTCTGATTTTGAACTTTTCAAGAATATGTGGTACAGATTGGCTGCCTCAGCCATAAAAAGGCCTGAATATACTCCTAAAGAATGGCCATTATTTGTACCATATTGAGTAACGGTGTGATTTTAGAAGCTTACCATTGATTAAAAATGGACATTTTAGTCCTTATTCATTTGAAATCTCTCATTCCTATGTGGTGATGGCTGTCTAGAATATATATGCTACTTTTAATAGAGCAATTACTTTGATAATATATACAACAGGGTAATTTTTTAGTTAGGGCATTCATTTCTCTAGTAAGTAAAAAGGTAACTTTCTTTTTTTCTTTCCATGCATGGTTTAACTTCTTTTAGTTTTGTTTTTTATTATCATTAATTTAACTTACAGCAGATTTATAGAAATATATGACTATCTTACATATGTATAATATATATTAGGCTAACAGGGTTCCTAGTATTATATATTTCTGAGACATTAGAGAGCTGCAAAAATGAGCAAAATCATAAAGCCTCTTCTCCACACAGGTGCTCGAGTTTGGCTTTTCATTGGTTTCATGTTGATGTTTGGGTCACTTATTGCTTCCATGTGGATTCTTTTTGGTGCATATGTTACTCAAAGTAAGTATGGAATCTTCCTGTATTTTACAGGAGAGATTCAGATATGTCTTTTATATTTGGCTTACTCTACCTTGAGTACAATTTAGTCTAATGATTCAGCTAGAGTGAAGATACTACTCTGTGTGAAGATACATTAGTCGTTTAATAAAACCTGCCAGTGGGAACACTTAGTGCAGTAGGATAGTCCTGGTTAGGAAATCCAAGACACTGACAAAGCCTGTACCTCTCAGCCATCTCCAGACTTTCTGCTTCCCTTCCTTACCTTAGACAGCCAGGCTTTTTTGCTAGAGGCCCATTTCCTCGGAGTTGCAGTAGAAAAAATGAGAAACCAGTACAGGTGTACAGTCCCTTATATACAATTCTAAAATCCACAAAATGCTGAAAATCAAGTTATTTATAACTAGTTTGGCAGCAAAACCTAAACTGACATGGGGCTCACTATGGCTTTTATCCCATTTAGTGTAAGTATTCAGATGTTTTATTGTAGGAATGAATATGGATATATTGGATTATAGGATGTTTGTCCATACCCAGCTGGTGATACTATGTAATATATGTGCTTTCCCTTACTGTTCTTAAATCTGAAGAACTCTGAATTACAAAATACATCTTGCCCCAGGGATTTCAGATAAGGGGTGTAGACCCCTTATCTAATAATCTATGGATTATCAGTGGATAATCTTTCTTTTCATTAACACCTTCTCTCTCCAACCTAATCCTGTAATTTTTTTTTTTTTTTGGAGACAAAGTCTTGCTTTGTTGCCCAGGCTGGAGTGCAGTGGCATGATCTTGGCTTACTACAACCACTGCCTCCTAGGTTCAATTAATTCTCCTGTCTCAGCCTCTCAAGTAGCTGGGATTATGGGTACATGCCACCATGCCTGGCTAATTTTTGTATTTTTTTTTTTAGTAGAGACAGAGTTTCACCATGTTGGCCAGGCTGGTCTTGAACTCCTGACCTCAAGTGATCGGCCCACCTTGGCCTCCCAAAGTGCTGGGATTACAGGTGTGAGCCACTGCACATGGCCAATCCTGTAGTTTTTAAGTCACAGGTACGAGGGGAGTTTTTTAAGCACAAGACTGAAGACATATATTTGTACCCTTCATACAGTGTACCCTTTGTACATGTATGTGTACCCTTCACACATATGTACCCTACATATATGTGTACCCTTCATACCCTTCTTACAATACCCTTCATATTGGATCCAGTATGTCAATATTCATTCCTACAATAAAACGTCTGAATGCTTACACTAAATGGGGTAAAGACCATAGTGAGCCCCAAGTCAGTTTAGGTCAGATTTTGCTGCCAAACTAGTTATAAACAGTTGATGGAGTGGGACGAGCTCTTATTACACCATTCTGAGTTTTCTGGCTGTGCCATGTGCCATAGCTTTTCATTCATGGTAGTGCTGAAAAACAACCCGGTTTCAAAAGTGTTTCTGGAAGCGTCGGAAGACTGTTTCACTGGCCCTCTTCCTTTGCTCCAGAGATAGGAGTCAGTTTCAGAGAATGCAGTTTATTCATCCTCTGACTCCTCTGCCTCTGGAATCTTTCTTTGGTTAACTGTCACATCTCCTTGTCCTGACCCACAGCTGATTTTCGAATACTTTTTTATAGTATCTTTCAAGTCTCATAGTTTGATCAGTATAAGATCTTTGGGATACCTTTGTTTTTCCTTTGTCTTTCACTTGGTACAAAATAAGTCAGATTACAAGAGGCCAGTGGTTGGCTAATGCTTAAATAACATTGCTCATCAACTATGTCTAAAATGTGTTTTTTAGTTTGTTAAAAATACTGCTAGAGCACACAGTTCTGGTATGAAGCTTATCTGAAGGAAAATACTTTTTTAAAAATAGCTTCATTGAGATGTAATTTGCATACCATATAATTCAGCCATTTAAAGTATGCAGTTCAGTGTTTTTAGTATTTTCACAGAATTGTGCTACCATCACCACAATCCAATTTGAGCATATTTTTATCACCCCCGTACCCATTAGCAGTCACTCCCCATTACTCCCTCCCCCTAGCCCTAGTCAGCCACTAATGTACTTTCTGTCTCTATAGATATATCTATTTCATATACATAGAATCTTATGGGAAAGTGGTTTTTTGTTGTTGTTGTTTGCTTTTTTGAGATGAGAGTCTGCCTCTGTTGCCCAGGCTGGAGTGCAGTGGTGTGATCTTGGCTCACTGCAACCTCTGCCTCCCTGGTTCAAGCAGTTCTTTTATCTTAGCCTCCTGTGTAGCTGGGACTGCAGGTGGATGCCACCATGCCCGGATAATTTTTCTACTTGTAGTAGAGATGGGGTTTTACCATATTGGTCAGGCTGGTCTCGAAGTCCTGACCTCAGGTGATCCACCCACCTCAGCCTCCCAAAGTGCTGGATTACAGGTGTGAGCCACCATGCCCAACTCGAAAATATATTTTAGACTCACTTTATCCCTGAGTCTAAGAAGGATGGGCCGCTGTCACTGATTTCTTAAAAGGTCTCCATAGTTATGTTAAAGAGAAACTTCAGATAAATTAACAATTTGAGCAAAGAATGATTCATAAATCAAGTAGCACTCAGAACCAAGAAGAGTTTCAGAGAGCTTCACCTAGCAGCATGAGTAGCTGTGGGCTGAACAGAAAGCAAAGTCAAGAATTTAGATTGTCTATAGCTATGTGTTTGTCTTATTTATGCATGTTCTCATCAGTTGGCTGCTTGGGATTGGCTAAAGCTTAGCTGTTTGTGATTGGCTAAAATTCAGCTATTTATTACAAATATATATCCTTAGGTTTCAGTTTGTTTACATAAGTTAGGTTGGGGGTCATACAGGAACTCAGAGTAGGGAGATAGCCTCAGGTTAATGGCCTCCTGCTTATTTACTTTAGCAGTTGAAGTGATGCATGAACTTTACAGTTTCTATAGTGAAAACAGGAATAAATTGCCATTTCTGTCAGGTATGTAGGGAAATGGTGTTTGCAAAGGCTGTACTCTTGTTGACTGTATCTTTGTTTTTGAGATAGAGTTTTGCTCTTGTTGCCCAGGCTGGAGTGCAATGGCACGATCTTAGCTCACTGCAACCTCTGCCTCCTGGGTTCAAGCAATTCTCCTGCCTCAGCCTCCTGAATAGCTGGGACTACAGGCGCCTGCCCCCATGCCCAGCTAATTTTTTGTATTTTTAGTAGAGACAGGGTTTCACCATGTTGGCCAAGCTGAACTTGAACTTCTGAACTCAGAGGATCCACCCGCCTTGGCCTTCCAAAGTGTTGGGATTACAGGTGTGAACCACTATGCCCAGTCAATTGTATCTTAATATTTAAAGAACTAGTACGTATTGATAAATTTCTTGATTGTGAATTTCATCTTCGTGTTTCAACAGCACTGCTCATTTAAATGTACTTTACGTTTTTTTTTAAGATGGAGTTTCGCCCTATTGCCCTCCTTAGGCTAGAGTGCAGTGGTGCAGTCTTGACCTATTGCAACCTCCACCTCCTGGGTTCAAGCCATTCTCCTGCCTCAACCTCCCACGTAGCTGCGATTACAGGCACCTGCCACCATGCCCAGCTAATTCTGTATTTTTAGTAGAGACGGGGTTTTACTATGTTGGCCAGGCTGGTCTCAAACTCCTGACCTCCAGTGATCCACCTGCCTTGGCCTCCCTAAGTGTTGGGATTACAAGCATGAGCCACCATGCCTGGCCTAAATATACTTTTCTATTTGTAAAGTGAATATGACTTTATTTCAGAGAGCATTTCTAGTGCGTGTTTCAAATCTTTTACTGTGCAGATTTGCTTGAACTATTAATATTCATAATAATAGCTTTTATATACTATTTTATAGGATAGATACTGGTCTAAGCACTATATAGAGTCACTCTTCTAATTCTTACACTCTAGGTGCTATTACAATGCCCATTTTACAGGTGAGGAAATGAAGATATGCTGAGGTTAAATTATTTGCCCAAGGTCATATATTTAGTCAGTGGTATAGATAGGATTCAAACTTGTGTCTGGCTCAAACATGGAGCTCTTAACCATGCTTCTGTATTGTTTGCTGTGATATCAAGAGCTCAGAATTGAACCAGTTTCTTCATCCTGTCCGGTATTTTTAAATCAATATTTATAGTTTTACAAAAGTTAATCATCCACAAAAATTTAAGTAGTTTCCATTTTGTTTCTTTTCTCTTCCTATAAAGATAGTAACTCCTGGATAGATTCAGTGAAAGAGAATGATGATAAATTGTAATTGTGTTGTTTATATCTGACACATTTGCATAGTAAAACTCCTGGATTGAGAGCCAGGCCCTGTGGTATGTGCTTGTAGTCCCAGCTACTTGGGAGGCTGGGCAGGAGGATCACTTGAGCCCAGGAGTTTGGGCTGTAGTGTGCTGTGATTGTGGCTGTTAGTAGCTGCTGTACTCCAGTCTGGGCAATGTAGTGAGGCCCCATTTCTTTAAAAACTAAAATAAGCCTCTTGAATTCATGGAAGAAAATAACAGACTGTTTAAAAGTTAAGAATTTAATTTATATATTTTTATGATTTTGTATTTCAATATTGGCCATAGGAGGCAAAGGAACAAGTTACTGCTTTCTCAGCAGTTTTGATGTAGCTAGAACCAGCAATTACTTTAGACAAAAAGAAAACTTGATAAGTTCATTGACTTTTATCCAGAGTAAGAGCAGTCTTTTGTTTTGGGGGAATTTAGTTGGCATTTTCTTCTTTCAATTTCATTATAGATGTCTTAGAGTTAATGAATAATAGCAGTATGTTGTAATATACAAAATGTGTCATTATGAAAGGCACTGATACTTTATTAGTGCCATTTGCCTATGTAACCTTCTAATCTGTTTTACTTTATGTATGTAGATACTGATGTTTATCCGGGACTAGCTGTGTTTTTTCAAAATGCACTTATATTTTTTAGGTAAGTTGTCTAATTTCTTAACCCACCTGTAACATTTACAGAAATGTCAGCTTAATTAAGGCAGCATATACATGGAGCACATATAAATCCCATGGATTGGTTACAGTGATAGAACTTCTTTTAAAAGGTGAAAATTCCACTGTTACATAAGAGTAGACATAAGCCTTTTAACTAGGGGTCTTGCTGTGTACTAAGACTTTAGCTGGATGCTTTATATATTTTATGGTTTTTTTTTTTTTTTTTTTTTTTTTTTTTTGAGACAGAGTCTTGCTCTGTCACCCAGGCTGAAGTGCAGTGGCACGATCTTGGCTCAGTGCATCCTCTGCTTCCCAGGTTCAAACAGTTCTCTGCCTCAGCCTCCCAAGTAGCTGGGCTTATAGGTGCCCGCCACCATGCCTGGCTAATTTTTTTTGTAGTTTTAATAGAGATGGGGTTTCACCATCTTGGCCAGGCTGGTTTTGAACTCCTGACCTTGTGATCCACCTGCCTTGGCCTCCCAAAGTGCCGGGATTTCAGGTGTGAGCCATTCCACCCGGCCTTATTTTATCTTTTAAGTTCCCATTTAGGCCAAGTGCAGTGGCTCATGCCGGTAATCCCAGCACTTTGGGAGGCTGAGGAGGCTAGATGGCTTGAGACTAGGAGTTCAAGATCAGCCTGGGCAACATGGCAAAACCCCTCTACGAAAAAATATAAAAATTAGCTAGATGTGGTAGTGTACATCTGTGGTGCCAGCTACTCAGGAGGCTGAGGTGGGAGAATTGCTTGAGCCCGGGAGGTCGAGGCTGCAGTGAGGCAAGATTGCACCTCTGCCCTCCAGCCTGGGCAATAGAGTGAGACCCTGTCTCAAATAAATAAATAAAAGTAAATAAATAAATTCCCATTTAATTATTTTAGATATACATCAGATGGTATTCCCATTTTATTTATTTTTATTTTTTAAAATTTATTTATTTTTGAGATGGAGTCTCTCTCTGTAGCCCAAGCTGGAGTACAGTGGCACAAACTTGGCTCACTGCAACTTCTGCCTCGGGGCTCAAGCGATTCTCATGCCTCAGCCTCCCGAGTAGCCGGCACTACAGGTGCCTGCCACCATGCCCAGCTAATTTTTTGTATTTTAGTAGAGATGAGGTTTCACCATGTTGCCCAGGGTGATATTGAGCTCCTGAGCTCAGATCTGCCTCGGCCTCCTGAAGTGCTGGGATTACAGGTGTAAGCCACTGAGCCCAGCATTATTCCCATTTTGGAGATGAGGAAATAAGGCTTAGAGCTTGCTTTAGGATGCGTAGCTAGTAAATGAGGAGCTGGGATTTGAATCCAGACTGCTGCTTGCATAGCCTGTGTTTTGTGAAAAAGCTATGTCAGGCTCACTGCTTCACTTGACTAGCCTTTTGAAAAACAAAACAAAACAGATAAAGTACCTTTATTAAGAAAAAAGGAAAAACTGGAATTAATACATGGTGGCCAGGTATGGTGGCTCATGCCTGTAATCCCAGCACTTCAGAAGGCCGAAGTGGGCGGATCACCTGAGGTCAGGGGTTCTAGAGCAGCCTGGCCAACATGGTGAAACCCCGACTCTACTAAAAATACAGAAGTTAGCTGAGTATGGTGGCGCGTGCCTATAATCCCAGCTACTTGGGAGGCTGAGGCAGGAGAATCGCTTGAACCCAGGAGGTTGCGGTTGTAGTGAGCCGAGATCGTGCCATTGTACTCCAGCCTGGGCAACAGAGTGAGACTTCATCTCAAAAAATAAAATAAAATTAAATTAATCTCTCCATTGTCACTTTGGAGAATTAAAAGAAATAAATTAATCCATGCCATCCAATTAATTTTTCATCTGAGACATTGTATTTTCTATCTCTAGAAGCTTGATTGGGTCTTTAAAAATATTTCCGATGTTCTTCCTTAACATGCTCATGCTCTCTTTGACCTTCTTGAACACAGAGTATATTTATAGCTGTCTCAGGGTCCTGGTCTAATTGCCTGTGCATTTCTACATCTGTTTCTATTGATTGTCTGCTTCTGTTTATTCTTCATTTTGGATCTGTTTTCTATTATTTGGAGCTTTGCATGTAATTTGTTGGGACAGGATCATTTGCTAGTCCTTTAAATGTTTTTGAGCTTTGTTTTGGGATGCAGTTAGGTGACTCAGAAACAATATGATCCTTTTGTGTCTTTTAAGCTTTGTTATAGGCAGGATGAGGGCAGCTGCAGTCCAGGACTAATTTGTCTCTTACTAAGGCAGTCATACCCTTTGAGTGTTTCGATGCTCTGATGCTCCATGTATTCTGAGGTTTCTCCACTTGACCTGTGAGAATCTGAACTCTCCTCCAGCCTTGTGGTAGCTCTGGGACGTGTTCACTCCAGTGGTTCTTTCCTTTCCTCGGGTAGTTTCTTCTTATGTATAGACTGATCAATACTCAGCTGTAGACTCAAGGAGCACCCCCTGCAGATCTCCTGCGTTCCCTCTGTGTGGCTGTCAGTACGCTGCCTGGCAAACTCTAGCCATGTGGTCTCTTCCAACTCTCAGGAGGAGATGCTCTACCTGGATTTCCTCTTATAGCCTTGACACTCTTGGTTTTGAAAGATGTTTGGCAGTTCTGCTGTTTTATGTGCTGTCAGTCACATGTCTTTGGCATGTAACTGACAGCTTTCAGGGATATGATAAGACATTTTAGGCAGTCTCTAGAGATTAAGTTCGAATTCAACACTTTGTGGTGGTGAATGAATCCACATACATGACAGTTGGATGAATAGAAACCTTGTATGCTCATGTAGACTATGACTGCCATGTCAGCTATGTGCTCTGCCCAGAGGCCAGCACGTTATCAGGCAGCCTGTGTGCTTCCTGTGTGCTGGGCCTGTTCTAAGCTCTGGGGTACAACCTCTTTTATTTACATCTCTGGTCACTCCTCTGTTTCCTTTGCAGGCTGATCCTCCACTCCCTGGCTACTACCTTTTGAAATCTCTTAAAGCTCTGTTCTTGGCCTTAAGAAACTTCTTGTTATTTTTCTGTCTCTGGGTGAACTCATATATGCTTAGGACTCCCAGTTATTGCTTATATGCCAGTGAGTCACAGATGTTCCTTTCCAGGTCTAAACCGTATGTCTAGATTCCTACTTAACATCCCTTCTTGGGTTGCTGACATTACAAATCCAGAACATTCAATATGCCCACAGCTCAACGCATGGCCCTGGAGTGTCCCATCTCTCTGCTCCCTGCTCCTTATTCCCACTCTCACTTTGCTGAGATAATTCCCACTTTTCTTTTGGATCTCAGTTCAGTCACCACTCCTTAGGAAAACCTTTCCTGACCTCATAACTAGGTCTGACCCTTATGTTTCACTCTTAGGATACTGTGTACCTCTTGCTTATGGCATTTTTTTTTATGGTTGGAATTTTATATTTATTTCATTGTCTTGTTATTAGATCCTTAGCTCCATTAGGGAACACATTTGTCTGGGCTCATAGTCTCATCCTAGCACTTAGCCAGGTGTTTGATACATAGCCAGTTCTCAGTGCACAATAATTATTTGTTGAAGGAATGAAGAATTACAGCATGTTCTGTTGTAGGGTGCTTCAGTTATTGTACTTTAGAAATGGTAGACTCCTAGGTAAAATGGCCCTAATACCTGTCACTATGAGAAATGTCTCTCTCTCTTTTTTTAATTCATTTTTGTTTTTATTTCTGAGTCATTAGAGAAATGTCTCTTTTCCTTACAAGTTTCCTGTGTAATAACTTTCCAGGCTTTAAAAAAAAAATACAGTTATGCTCAGCCATCGTGGTTAACAGACTGCTTTACAAAATAAGCAAATTGAGACCAATACTGCCATGATGTTTAATTTAATTTTAAAAATTGATAGAAAGGAATCAGTGAAGTACCTGTCAAAGCATATTGAGAAAGTGAATTGTGTTGCTTGCTCATCTGTTTTTTCCTCATGATTTTGTTTTCCTGTTTTTCTAGCACTCTGATCTACAAATTTGGAAGAACTGAAGAGCTATGGACCTGAGATCACTTCTTAAATCACATTCTCCTTTTGTTATATTCTGTTTGTAGATAAGTTTTTTTATCTCTCAGTACACATTGCCAAATGGAGTAGATTGTACATTAAATGTTTTGTTTCTTTACATTTTTATGTTCTGGGTTTTAAAATAGTTTTATGAAATTTCTGTTCTTTTTCATTGCATAGACTGTTAATATGTATATAATACAAGACTATATGAATTGGATAATGAGTATCAGTTTTTTACTCCTGAGATTTAGACCTTGATCTGTTCCCTGAGCCAGGGTTATATCATCATGTCGTTTTAGAAGTAACCACTTTCTCTCTGGCTGGGCATGGTGACTCACGCCTGTAATCCTAGCACTTTGGAAGGCTGAGGCAGGCAGATTACCTGAGGTCAAGTTTGAGACCAGCCTGGCCAACATGGCAAAACCCTATCTACTAAAAATACAAAAATTAGCTGGGTGTGGTGGTGGGCACCTGTAATCCCAGCTACCTGGGAGGCGGCTGAGGCAGGAGAATTGCTTGAACCCTGGGGCGGAATTTGCAGTGAGCTGAGTTTGCACCACTGCACTCTAGCCTGGGTGACAAAGTGAAACTCCATCTCAAAAAATAAAAAATAAAAAAGTAATCACTCTTCTCTCAGTATCTCTAATTTCTGAAGATGTGCAAAAAATATAGCTTCATATATCTGGAATGAGCACTGAGCCATAAAAGGTATTTCAGCAAGTTGTAATTTATTTTGGCCTAAACATAAGGTTTTTTTGTAAAGGAAAATGTTTGTTCTTATGTATTGAAGAAGTGTACTTTTATATAATGATTTTTTTAATGCCCAAAGGACTAGTTTGAAAGCTTCTTTTAAAAAGAATTCCTCTAATATGACTTTATGTGAGAAGGGATAATACATGATCAAATAAACTCAGTTTTTTATGGTTACTGTAAAAAGACTGTGTAAGGCAGCTCAGCACCATGCTTCTCATAAAAGCAGCTTAAATTATCCACTGGGGTTATCTTTTGACAACCTACCATTGTCTGATGTTACACAATTCAATAGCAAGCAAGTTTGAGACAATCGCAGTTTAAAACCATGAACCATATACCAAAAAGTGGAATAAAGAAAGATAAAGCACTTCTTCCCAAAGGAAATTACCGGCTAGTGAAAAATTAGGCATTTCATCTACTCAGTTACCGACTGCAAGTCTCTCTTCGCTCTAGCTCTCAAGCTTTGGGTGAATGTTCCTGCGAAATATATCTTCAACTTGAAAGTTCATACTCCAATCAAAAACTCCTTTTACTGAGTTTGCAGTACTGTATTTGCACTGTTTGTATTTCTCTGGGCCTTTATTGCTACTTTTGCTTTCCTTTGTTACACAGATTTTGTGTTGCACTTTGTTCTCTAGTGGGGTGTTGTAGAGCCTTGGTTGTATGAATAATACCAGTGGTAGTGTCCACAGCTCACATGCAAGCCCATTTGGCATCACTCCTCTCCTCTCTCTCAGAGAATTTATTGTGCACAGAGTATGAAGCAGTTGTGGAGCGCTGTGCCTTTGTCAAGATACCATCTTTGATGACTTCTTTCTCTGCTGTTTTTCTTCAAAATGTTAGCAAGCTCTGTCATGCCTCTAGCAAATTGTTAGACTAATTATTTGTTTCCACCCTCATAACCTGTTGCAATAAATATTACTTCTCATGCAGTTTAATATTGTTGTTTGTTGGAGAAAATGAACCATAAAAACTGATTTGCTATTAGTTTTCAGCTGTTCAAGTATATGCAATTAAAGATGCAGTTTTGTTTATAAAACAAAAAATAGACTTGTAAGATGCTCATGTGAAGATTATCGAAGGCTTCCCTGAAGACTGACTGGAAATGGTGGCTGTTTTTTTCTATTTTTGACTGTGCCATGAATTTTTTTTTTTTTGAGACAAGATTTCACTCTTGCCTAGGCTGGAATGCAATAGTGCAACCACAGCTCACTGCACCTTCAAATGCTAGGGCTGAAGCAGTCCTCTCACTTCCGCCTTCCAAGTAGCTGGAACTGCAGGTGCATGTCACCATGCCTGGTTAATTAAAAAAAATTTTTTTTGTTTTTTTATAGAGACGGGGTCTCATGCTGTTCAGGCTGGTTGTACTCCTGGCTTCGATACATCCACCTGCTTCAACCTCACACAGTGCTAGGGTAACAGGCTGAGCCACCACACCCAGTCCTGAATTTGTTTTTTAGCTGTGAGCAAATCACTTAGTTTTCTGTTTCCTCATTTTAAAAGAGATTATGTTAGTATCCATTCTTACAAATATTATGAGTTAGAAAAAGCAGAATCTTTGGTAATCCTCTAAAAATGCATGTCATTCCCTTACTAAGGTTCTCAAGCTGTCACATAGGTTCAGTGGTCATTGAATCTGAGTGTCTTTTGCGTGTGCACCAATATTATCAGAGTATTTCATTTTATTGCTCTATTTCTAAGATCCTTGTATTCCTTGTGCTGTTGCCACTGAGTAAAAAACCCAGAGGCTGTATTTTTCCCATTATATATATAAAATGGAAAAAAAATTATATATGTGTGTAATTATACTTTAAGTTCTGGTTCAGAACTTTAAGTTTAAGGTAAGTATACTTTAAGTTCAGAATGTGCAGTTTGTTACATGGGTATACATGTGCCATAGTGGTTTGCTGCACCCAACAATCTGTCATTTACATTAGGAATTTCTCCTAATGCTATCCCTCCCCTAGCCCCACACACCCCCGACAGGCCCTGGTGTGTGATGTTCCCCTCCCTGTGTCCATGTGTTCTCATTGTTCAACTCCCACTTATGAGTGAGAACGTGTGGTGTTTGGTTTTCTGTTCCTCTGTTAGTTTGTTGAAAATGATGGTTTCCAGCTTCATCTATGTCCCTGCAAAGGACATGATTTTAAAAAAAAATTTTTTTCGAGATGGAATATTGCTCTGTTGCCCAGGCTGGAGTGCAGTGGCGCAGTCTCAGCTCACTGCAACCTCCGCCTCCTGGGTTCAAGCGATTTTTCTGCCTCAGCCTCCCGAATAGCTGGGATTACAGGCTCCTGCCACCACGCCTGGCTAATTTTTTGTATTTTTAGTAGAGATGGAGTTTCACCATGTTGGCCAGGCTGGTCTCAAACTCTGGACCTTGTGATCCACCCACCTTGGCCTCCCAAAGCACTGGGATTACAGGCATGAGCCACCATGCCCAGTGAACTCATCCTTTTTTATGGCTGCATAGTATTCCTTGTGTGTATGTGCCACATTTTCTTTATCCAGTCTATCATTGATGGGCATTTGGGTTGGGTCCAAGTCTTTGCTATTGTGAGCAGTGCTGCAATAAATATACATGTGCATGTGTCTTTATAGTAGAATGATTTATAATCCTTTGGGTATGTACCCAGTAATGGGATTGCTGGGTCAAATGGTATTTCTAGTTCTAGATCCTTGAGGACTCGTCACACTGTCTTTCACAATGGTTGAATTAATTTACAGTCTCACCAACAGTGTAAAAGTGTTCCTATTTCTCCACATCCTCTCCAGCATCTGTTGTTTCCTGACTTTTTAGTGATCACCATTCTAATTGGCATGAGATGGTATCTCATGGTGGTTTTGATTTGCATTTCTCTAATGCCCAGTGATGAGGAGCTTTTTTTCATATGTTTCTTGGCCACATAATGTCTTCTTTTGAGAAGTGTCTGTTCATATCTTTTGCCCACTTTCTGATGGGGTTGTTTTTGTAAATTTGTTTAAGTTCTTTGTGGATTCTGGGTATTAGCCCTTTATCAGACAGGTAGATTGCAAATTTTTTCTCCCATTCTGTAGGTTCCTTGTTCGCTCTGATGATAGTTTCTTTTGCTGTGCAGAAGCTCTTTAGTTTAGTTAGATCCCATTTGTCAATTTTGGCTTTTGTTGCCATTTCTTTTGGTGTTTTAGTCATGAAGTCTTTGTGTACTCCTATGTCCTGAATGGTATTGCCTAGGTTTTCTTCTAGGGTTTTTAATGGTTTTAGGTCTTACATTTAAGTCTTTAATCCGTCTTGAGTTAATTTTTATATAAGGTGTAAGGAAGGGGTCCAGTTTTAGTTTTCTGTATATGGCTAGCCAGTTTTCCCAACACCATTTATTAAATAGCGAATCCTTTCCCCATTGCTTGTTTTTGTCACGTTTGTCAAAGATCAGATGGTTGTAGATGTGCGGTGTTATTTCAGAGGCCTCTGTTCTGTTCATTGGTCTATCTCTGTTCATTGGTACCATACTGTTTTAGTTACTTAGCCTGGTAGCATAGTTTGAAGTCAGGTAGCGTGTTGCCACCAGCTTTGTTCTTTTTGCTTAGGATTGTTTTGGCTATATGGGCTCTTTTTGGTTCCTTATGAAATTAAAGTAGTTTTTTTCTAATTCTGTGAAGATAGTCAATGGTAGCTTGATAGGGATAGCATTGAATCTATAAATTACTTTGGGCACTATGGCCATTTTCATGATATTGATTCTTTCTATCCATAAGCATGGAATGTTTTTCCATGTGTTTGTGTCCTCTCTTATTTCCCTGAGCAGTGGTTTGTAGTTCTCCTTGAAGAGGTCCTTCACATCCCTTGTAAGTTGTATTCCTAGATATTTTATTTCTCTTTGTAGCAATTGTGAATGGGAGTTCACTCATGATTTGGGTCTCTGTTTGTCTGTATTGGTGTCTAGGAATGCTTGTGATTTTTGCACATTGATTTTGTATCCTGAGACTTTGCTGAAGTTGCTTATCAGCTTAAGGAGATTTTGGGCTGAGACGATGGGGTTTTCTGCATATACAATCATGTCATCTGCAAACAGATAATTTCATTTCCTCTCTTTCTATTTGAATACCCTTTATTTCTTTCTCTTGCCTGATTGCCCTGGCCAGAACTTCCAATACTATATTGAATAGAAGTGAGAGAGAGCATCCTTGTCTTGTGCCAGTTTTCAAAGGGAATGCTTCCAGGTTTTGCCCATTCAGTATGATATTGGCTGTGAGTTTGTCATAGATAGCTCTTATTGAGATATATTCTATCAATACCTAGTTTATTGAGAGTTTCTAGCATGAAGGGGTGTTGAATTTTATTGAAGGTCTTTTCTGCATCTATTGAGATAATCGTGGTTTTTGTCATTGGTGCTGTTTATGTGATGAATTACGTTTATTGATTTGTGTGTGTGGGACCAGCCTTGCATCTCAGGGCTGAAGCCGACTTGATTGTGATGGATAAGCTTTTTGATGTGTTGCTACATTGTTTGCCAGTATTTTATGGAGGATTTTTACATTTATATTTATCAGGGATATTGGCCTGAAATTTTCTTTTTTTGTGTCTCTGCCAGGTTTTGGTATCGGGATGATGCTGGTATCATAAAATGAGTTAGAGAGGATTCCATCTTTTTCTATTGTTTGAGATAGTTTCAGAAGGAATGGTACCAGTTCCTTTTTGTACCTCTGATAGAATTTGGCTGTGAATCTGTCTGGTCCTGGGCTTTTTTTTGGTTGGTAGGCTATTAATTCCTGCCTCAATTTCAGAACTTGTTATTGGTCTTTTCAGGGATTCGACTTCTTCCTGGTTTAGTCTTGGGAGGGTGTAAGTTTCCAGTAATTTATCTATTTCTTCTTGATTTTCTTGTTTGTGTAGAGGTGTTTATTATAGTCTCTGATGGTAATTTGTATTTCTGTGGGATCAGTGGTGATATCCCCCACTTTAATGTGTCTATTTGATTCTTTTCTTTTCTTCTTTATCAGTCTGGCTAGCGGTCTATTGTTAATCCTAAAAAAACAAAAAAACAAAAAAAAAACAAAAACAGCTCCTGGATTCACTGATTTTTTTTTTTTTTTTTTTTTTTTTTAAGATAGAATCTTGCTCTGTTGCCCAGGCTGGAGTGCAATGGTATGGTCTTGGTTCACTGCAACCTCCGCCGCCCGGGTTCAGGTGATTTTCCTGCCTCAGCCTCCTGAGTAGCTGGGACTAAAGGTGTGTGCTACCACACCCGGCTAATTTTTGTATTTTCAGTAGAGACAGGGTTTCACTATGTTGGCCACACTGGTCTTGAACTCCTGACTTTGTGATTCACCTACCTCGGCCTCCCAAAGTGCTGGGATTACAGGTGTGAGCCACGGCGCCCAGCTTCATTGATTTTTTTGAAGGGTTTTTCCTGTCTTTATGTCCTTCAGTTCTGCTCTGAACTTAGTTATTTCTTGTCTTCTGCTAGCTTTTGAATTTGTTTATTTTTGCTTCTCTAGTTCTTCTAATTGTGATGTTAGGGTCTTGATTTTAGATCTTTCCTGCTTTATCCTGTGGGCATTTAGTGCTATAAATTTCCCTCTAAACACTGCTTTAACTATGTCCCAGAGATTCTGGTATATTGTGTCTTTGTTCTCATTGATTTCAAAGAACTTTTTTATTTCTGCCTCAATTTCGTTATTTACCCAGTAGTCATTAGGGAGCAGGTTGTTCAGTTTCCATGTAGTTGTGCAGTTTTGAGTGAGTTTCTTAATCCTGAGTTCTAATTTGATTACACTGTGGTCTGAGAGACTGTTAATGATTTCTGTCTTTTGCATTTGCTGAGCAGTGTATTACTTCCAATTATGTGGTCAGTTTTCAAATAAGTGCAATGTGGTGCTGAGAAGAATGTATATTCTGTTGGTTTAGGGTGGAGAGTTCTTTAGATGTCTATTAGGTCCACTTGGTCCAGAGCTAAGTTCAAGTCCTGAATATCCTTGTTAATTTTCTGTGTCATTGATCTGTCTAATATTGGCAGTGGTGTGTTAAAGTCTCCCACTGTTCTCGTGTGGTAGTCTAAGTCTCTTTGTAGGTCTTTAAGAACTTGCTTTATGAATCTGGGTGCTCCTATATTGGATGCATATATATTTTGGATAGTTAGATCTTCTTGTTGTATTGATCCCTTTACCATTATGTAATGCTCTTCTTTGTCTTTTTTGATCTTTGTTGGTTTAAAGTTTGTTTTATCGGAGACTAGGATTGCAACCCCTGCTTTTTTTTTGCTTTCTATTTGCTTGGTAAATATTCCTCTGTCCCTTTATTTTGAGCCTGTGTGTGTCTTTGCATGTGAGATGGGTCTCCTAAATACAGCACACCAATGGGTCTTGACTGTTTATCCAGTTTGCCAGTCTGTATCTTTTAATTGGGGCATTTAGCCCGTTTACACTTAAGGTTAATATTATTATGTGTGAATTTGATCCTGTCATTATGATACTAGCTGGTTATTTTGCCCATTAGTTGATGCAGTTTCTTCATACCGTTGATGGTCTTTACAATTTGGTGTTTTTGCAGTGGCTGGTACCGGTTTTTCCTTTCCATATTTAGTGCTTCCTTCAGGAGCTCTTGTAAGGCAGGCCTGGTGGTGACAAAATCTCTCAGCATTTGCTTCTCTGTGAAGGATTTTATTTCTCCTTCACTTAAGAAGATTAGTTTGGCTGGATACGAAATTCTGGGTTAAAAATTCTTTAAGAATATTGAGTATCAGCTCCCCACTCTCTTCTGCCTTATAGTTTCTGCAGAGAGATCTGCTGTTAGTCTGATGGGCTTTCCTTTGTGGGTAACCCGACCTTTCTTTCTGGCTGCCCTTAACAGTTTTTCCTTCATTTCAACCTTGGTGGATCTGACGATTATGTGTCTTGGGGTTGTTCTTCTCGAGGAGTATCTTTGTGGTGTTCTCTGTATTTTTCTGAATTTGAATGTTTGCCTGTCTTGCTAGGTTGGGGAAGTTCTCCTGGATGATATCCTGAAGAGTGTTTTCCAGCTTGGTTTCATTCTCCCCGTCACTTTCAGGTACACCCATCAAACGTAGATTTGGTCTTTTCACATAGTCCCATATTTCTTGGAGGCTTTGTGTGCGCCTTTTCATTCTTTTTTTCTCTAATCTTGTCTTCACATTTTATTTCATTAAGTTGGTCTTCAATCTCTGATATCCTTTCTTCCACTTGATCAGTTTAGCTATTGATACTTGTGTATGCTTCATGAAGTTCTCGTGCTGTGTTTTTTCAGTTCCATCGGGTCATTTATGGTCTCTAAACTGGTTATTCTAGTTAGCAATTCCTCTAACCTTTTTTCAAGGTTCTTAGCTTCTTTGCATTGGGTTAGAACATGCTCCTTTAGCTTGGAAGAGTTTGTTATTACTCACCTTCTGAAGCCTACTTCTGTCAGTTTGTCAAACTCATTCTCCATCCAGTTTTGTTCCCTTGCTAGTGAGGAGTTGTGATTCTTCGGAGGAGAAGAGGCATTCTGGCTTTGGAATTACCAGCCTTTTTGCGTTGGTTTTTCCTTATTTTCATAGATGTATCTACCTTTGGTCTTTGTTGTTAGTGACCTTCAGATGGGGTTTTTGTGTAGATGTCGTTTTTGTTGATGTTGATGCTGTTCCTTTCTGTTTGTTAGCTTTCCTTCTAACGGGCCCCTCTGCTGCAGGTCTGCTGGAGTTTGCTAGAGGTCCACGCCTGACCCTGTTTGCCTGGGTCTCACCAGGGGAGGCTGCAGAACAGCAGATTGCTGCCTCTTCCTGGCTCTGGAAGCTTCATCCCAGAGGGGCACCAGCCAGATGCTAGCTGGAGCTCTCCTGTATGAGGTGTCTGTTGACCTCTGCTGGAAGGTATCTCCCAGTTAGGAGGCACGGGGGTCAGGGACCCACTTGAGGAGGCAGTCTGTCCCGTAGCAGAGCTTGAGTGCTGTGCTGGGACATCCACTGCTCTCTTCAGAGCAAGCAGGCAGGAATGTTTAAGTCTGCTAAAGCTGCCCCTTCCTGCAGGTGTTCTGTCCCAGGGAGATGGGAGTTTTTTCAGTAGCCCCTGACTGGGGCTACTGCCTTTCTTTCAGAGATGCCCTGCCCAGAGAGGAGGAATGTAGAGAGACAGTCTGGCTACAGCGGCTTTGGCGAGCTGTGATGGGCTCCAACTAGTTCGAACTTCCCAGCTGTTTTGTTTACACTAGGAGGGGAAAACTGCCTACTCAAGCCTCAGTAATGGCAGATGCCCCTCCCCCCACCAAGCTCTAGTATCCCAGGTTGACTTCAGACTGCTGTGTTGGCAGTAAGAATTTCAAGCCGAGAATTTCAAGCCAGTGGATCTTAGCTTGCTGGGCTCCAGGGGGGTGGGATCTGCTGAGCTAGACCAGTTGGCTCCCAGTCTTCCGCCCCCTTTCCAGGGGAGTGAAGGGTTCTTTCTTGCTGGTGTTCCAGGCATCACTATGGTATGAAAAAATACTCCTGCAGCTCACTGTGTCTGCCCAAATGGTGGCCCAGTTTTGTGCTTGAAACCCAGGGCCCTGGTGGCGTAGGCACCCAATGGAATCTCCTGGTCTGCAGGTTGCGAAGACTGTGGGAAAAGTGCATTCTGGGCCAGAATGCACCAATCCTCTTGGCACAGTTTCTCACGGCCTCCCTTGGCTAGGGAAGGGAGTTCCCTGACCCCTTGTGCTTCCCAGGTGAGGCAATGCTCCACCCTACTTTGGCTCGCCCTCTGTGAGCTGCAACCACTGTCTAATCAGTCCCAGTGAGATGAGTCGGGTACCTCAGTTGAAAATACAGAAATCACCCACCTTCTGTGTTGATCTCACTGGGAGCTGCAGACTGGAGCTGTTCCTATTCGGCTATCTTGCCAGCCACCACCCACTGGTATCTATATATATATATTTCTATACACGAGACATTGACTTGCATCAACTAATGAAATTCAAAGACTGAAAGATTGATATCAAACCATATCATTTGGCCCCTTGAGCAAGAGCCCCCAGAAGATTTGACATGGGTGCATTAAACTCAGGGTGTTTTCTACATTTTTCCCCGATGGAAGGGTTTTCAGTCACAACATCAACTCAGGAGCTTTTGTTTTCATTGTTGTTCTTTTTTATGGAGTCCTTTTTACAGACACTGTCTCACTCTTGCTCAGGCTGGAACACCGTGGCATGATTATAGCTCAGTGCTGCCTCGAACTCCTTGGCTCGAGCAGTCCTTCCTTCAGCCTACTGAGTAGGATGATGGGTGTGCACCAACACAATCAGCTCTCCGTTTTAGATTGAATTGCACCTTTCCCAAGTTGCTTGTAGAACACTGGTGTCCCTGAAGGTGTACCTGAGAAAAAGTGTGTGTGGCAAAGAAGCTTGAGAAATCCTGGGCTGAACTCAGTCCAAAAACGTTTTTTCTTTATTTCTTTGAGATGGAGTTTTGCTCTTGTTGCCCAGGCTAGAGTGCAGTGGTGTGATTGTGATCTCGGCTCACTGCAATCTCTGCCTCCTGGGTTCAAGTGATTCTCATGCCTCAGCTTCCTGAGTAGCTGGGATTACAGTCATGCACTACCATACGCGGCTAATTTTTGTATTTTTAATAGAGATGAAGTTTCACCATGTTGGCCAGGCTTGGTCTTGAACTCCTAACCTCAGGTGATCCACTCGCCTTGGCCTCCCAAAGTACGGGGATAACAGGTGTGAGCCACTGCACCCGGCATTTTTTATTCTCCCCTGATGACTTTTGAAGGGATGTTTCCTTTCTCATCTGATGACTTTTTACCTTTTTGCCACAAGGTGGCGTGCCATGCTAAGAAAAGCAAGACTTCCAGGTTTGTCGCCAGGCTGGAGTGCAGTGGCGCCATCTCGGCTCACTGCAACCTCTGCCTCTTGGGTTCAAGTGATTCTCCTGCCTCAGCCTCCGGAGTAGCTGGGACTACAGGTACATGCCACCACACGTAGCTAATTTTTGTATTTTTTAGTAGAGACAGG
This sequence comes from Cacajao melanocephalus, assembly GCA_963573385.1. NCBI lineage: Eukaryota > Metazoa > Chordata > Mammalia > Primates > Pitheciidae > Cacajao > Cacajao melanocephalus. The sequence continues at coordinate 61,487 of CAUYLG010029589.1, read as the reverse complement.
GTTTCACCATGTTGGCCAGGATGGTCCTGATCTCTTGACCTCATGATCTGCCCACCTTGGCTTCCCAAAGTGCTGGGATTACGGGCGTGAACCACCGCAACTGGCTGCCTCTTCATTTCTTTTAGCTGTGGCAAATAGGACATTTTAAATTTCTTTGAGTAAGTATGGCAGGACAGTCTAGACCCTTGTGGTTTATGCCAGTGTAGACAGCATTGGGTCTTTGATTTGGGGAGCATCTTTACCTCTTTCCTACCCCAGGGGTCTAGACGTAAAACCAGAGAGCTCTCCAAAAAGGGTGTAAATTGTGCTGTTGTCCAGCAGCAGTTACTTTTACTTTTTTTTTGTTTTTTGGAGACAGGGTCTCACTGTGTCACCCTCTGCTTTCCAGGATCAAACAATCCTCCCACCTCAGCCTTCCAAGCAGCTCAGACTACAGGTGCATGCCACTACAGCCTGGCTAATTGTTAATGTTTTGTAGAGACAGGTTTCATCATGTTGCCTAGGGTGGTCTTGAACTCCTGGGCTCGAGGGATCTGCCGACCTCAGCCTCACAAAGTGCTAGGATTACAGGCATGAGCCACTGCACCCAGCCAGCAGTTTCTTTTCTCTCTTTTTTTTAAGAGATGAGTCTCACTATTTTACCCAGGCTGGAGTGCAGTGGTATGAGCTCGGCTCACTGCAACCTCTGCCTCCTAGGCTCAAGAGATCCTCTCACCTCAGCCTCCTGAGTAGCTTGGACTACAGGCATATGCCATCACGCCTGGCTGTTATACTTTTTGTAGAGGCAGGGTTTCACCATGTTGCCCGGTTGGTCTGGAGCTCCTGAGCTCAAGCACTCTGCTCGCCTCAGCCTCCCAAAGTGCTAGGATTACAGTTGTGAGCCACTGTGCCCAGCCTGAGATTAACTTTTTATGTTGAAGTAACATCAGACTTACCAGGAGAGTTATAAAAAATAGCACAAAGAGGCCAGGCATGATGGTTCATGCCTGTAATCCCAGCACCTTGGGAGGCTGAGGTGGGAGAATCACCTGAGGTCAGGAGTTCCAGGCCAGCCTGGCCAACATAGTGAAACTCCATCTCTACTAAGAAATACAAAAATCAGCTGGGCATGGGGCAAGTGGCTGTACTTCCAGTACTCGGGAGGCTGAGGCAGGAGAATCGCTTGAACTCAGGAGGTGGAAGTTGCAGTGAGCCGAGATTGCACCATTGCACTACCGCCGGGGCGACAAAGTGAAACTCCGTTTCGGGGGGGGGGCGGAAATCACAAAGAATTTATGGATTCCCAAAAGTTAACATCTTACTGCATTTGCTTTGGTCTGTTATTTTAAACGTTTGGCGACATGCTGCAGATGTGATGCCTGTTTACTTACCCTTGGATACTGTGTCCATTTCCCCCAAAACATAACTGCAATACGATGCCAAAGTCAGGAGATTAACACTGATACAGTACTTTGTGCCTACTCAAATTTTTCAGATTACCTCCATAATGTACTTTATAGTAAAGAAAAATCCTCTATTTTTCTGGTGGGATCCAGCCCATGGTCACACATCGCATTTAGTTGTCATGACCCTGCAGTGTCTCTTCAATTTGGAACAGTCCTTTAGTCTTTGTCTTCTGTGACTAGGCATTTGGAACTTGAGTGGCTTCTTATGTATCAGGACTGCTAGCAGTTGCTGTGTGCCTTTGTGTTCTGTTAGGTCAGCAGCACCTACAGGAATGTCCTCACAGCCCTGACTACTGGTGCTCCGTATATTTTAGTAGTAGCATGGGGCTGGCCACTGGAGAAGTACCTGGAGGACACCTGAAAATACTCACAGTTGTACTAAGGGTCACAGCAACATTTCAGAAAGGAAATAGTCACGAAACACATTAGTTTGATTGATTAATTGAATTTTATGCCAGGCAAAATTTTATACCTGCCCATCTCCAAGGACCTCAGGGTTCTACCTGGACTTAACAGCTCTTTCAGGGTTTCACCCTGTCTTTGGCTTTTCAGGAACAAAAATACTCTTATTACCCACAGAGAATAGATCAGATATTTTTATTCACCTGAATGTAGAAATGAAACGAGTTGAATGAATATTTACATTTATTATACATTTTTACTCATATCACTAATTTTAAGGAAAATCATTAATAGCATATGTTGTGGGTTTTGTTGTTGTTGTTTTTGAGACAGAGTCTCTCTCGGTCACCCAAACTGGAGTGCAGTGGCACAATTTTGGCTCACTGCAACCTCCGCCTCCCAGGTTCAAGCGATTCTCGTGCCTCAGCCTCCTGAGTAGCTGGAACTACAGGTGTGTGGCACCGTGCCTGGCTAATTTTTGCATTTTTAGCAGAGATGGCGTTTCGCCATGTTGGCCAGGCTGGTTTCGAACTCCTGACCTCAAGTGATCTGCCCGCCTCGGCCTCCCAAAATGCTGGGATTACAGGCGTGAGCCACCGCACCCAGCCCATATCATTTAATGTTTCTATTGTAGCTAGGTATATGGATGTAAAGTAACCCCGAGGGTCTGTCTCCCTCCTTTTTTTGATAGCTGAGGGGCCCAGAGAAGCTAGTGCTGCCTGTATTTCTACACTGGGGTGAATTTTTTAGGCTGTGTCATTCGTAGAGCATCTTCCTAGAGCATTGGCAAGTTGCCCTGACCAGAGTCCTCTCCTTAGCAATGGGCGGCTCTGAGGCCCGGGTCCCAAGTACCCACTCTAACCAGTTTCCATGCCCTCCAAAGCGCAGCCAGCTGTTTTCCTTCACCACAGACCGGAAACAAGGAGGAAGACATCACTTTCACTTCATTCCCATGGGACAGTCCTGGAGTCTCAAAGGAGGCTGGGAGTGGCAGCAAAGGGCAGGGAGGTGTGACTGCATCTCTGGAAAATGCTGAGGTGTAGTCTCATGCCTCACCAAACAGGACAGCTAGGGATGTTCTCATCTCAAATAGAGACTATTTGGCAGACAGCAAATATATTTTGGAGGGCTCTGGATGCCTGAGATGTGACTGCATAGTGTGAAAGTTGTCAGAATCAAAATGGAATCACTTAAACAAACAAAAATAGACAAGTAGAGCTGGGGGAGGCCCTGAAGAGACTGATTCTCATGCTTAAATGCTTGATAACAAAAATGATCACACGGCCGGGTGTGGTGGCTCATGCCTATAATCCCAGCACTTTGGGAGACCAAAGCGGATGGATCCCTTGAGGTCAAGAGTTCGAGACCACCCTGGGCAACATGATGAAATCCTGTCTCTACTAAAAATACAAAAAAATTAGCCAGGTGTGGTGGCTGGACCCTGTAGTCTCAGCTACTCAGGAGACTGAGGCAGGAGAATTGCTTGAATCCAGGAGGCAGAGGTTGCAGTGAGCTGTGATTACACCACTGCACTCCAGCCTGGATGACAGAGCAAGACTCCTCTGTCTCAAAACAAATAAATAAAAAATGATCACAACAGACTGCAAAAACCTCAACCTTGCACAAAGCCCTTCACAGCGTCACACAAAAAAAACACTTTTATGAGGACATCTGCCCAGCAACTGCCTGTTAAACTCAAGCTGGAATCACCCTTGCTATTGATCCTTCTAGCCAAGGGTAAGTATCTTAAAACAATGATCTAATCCTCCATTTTTCCTTTAAGAACCTTTGTTTAGGCTGAGCGCGGTGGTTTACGCCTGTAATCCCAGCACTTTGGGAGGCCGAGATGGGTGGATCACGAGGTCAAGAGATGGAGACCATCTTGGCCAACGTGGTGAAACCCCGTCTCTTAAAAAAAAGAAAAAGAAAAAAAGAACCTTTGTTTTCCTTTATCTGCCTAAATATGCACATAGTTTACTCTGGCACACGTATTCCCCTTGTAATGCCCTATTACCAAATCAGTATCCTTTCTTTTCAGAGAGCCTGTCTGTTTGCTGTGGTGCTTCAAAGACACAGAGACCATAGTGAGTATCCAGATTTCTTTAAATGTTATCTACAAAGTCCTTTTTTTTTTTTGAGACAGAGTCTCGCTCTGTCATCCAGGCTGGAGTGCAATGGCACCATCTTGGCTCACTACAGCCTCCGCCTCCCGGGTTCAAGCAATTCTCCTGCCTCAGCCTCCTGAGTAGCTGGGACTACAGGTGCGTGCCACCCTGCCCAGCTGATTTTTGTATTTTTAGTAGAAATGGAGTTGGCCAGGCTGGTCTTGAATTCCTCACCTCAAGTGATCTGCCCATATCGGCCTCCTAAAATGCTGGGATTACAGGTATGAGCCACTAAGCCCAGCTTACCTTCTGGGTTCTAATAAATATTTATGAACACTGAAATTTGAATTTCATATAATCTTCATGTGTGATGAAGTATTCTTCATTTGACTTTTTTCCAACTATTCTAAGATGTAAAAGCTATTCTTAGCATGCGGGCTTTACAAAAACAGGGAATGGGCTGGATTTGGCCAGTGGGTTATGGATTATGCCCTGTCAACAGATGATTTATAAGAGTGCTTCCAACTCAAAACTTTTATGACTCTGCACTTAGCTTGACTTTATTTTTTTTGAGACAGAATCTCGCTCTGTTGTCCAGGCTGGAGTGCAGAGGTGCTGTCTCAGCTCACTGCAACCTCCACCTCTCAGGTTCAAGTGATTCTCCTGCCTCAGCCTCCCAAGTAGCTGGGATAACAGGTGTGTGCCACCATGTCTGGCTAATTTTTGTATTTTTAATAAAGATGGAGTTTCACCATGTTGGCCAGGCTTGTCTCAAACTCCTGACCTCAAGTGATCTGCCCACCTTGGCCTCCCAAAGTGCTGGGATTACAGGCGTGAGCCACTGTGCCTGGTTTTGACTAGTGTAAGTATTAATCCCATCAATTAGTCATTTATTTTATTAAGGAGAATGAGGCATTTCCTTTCAGAAAATACTATTTAAGGCTGGGCACAGTGGCTCACACCTGTAATCCCAGCACTTTGAGAGGCCAAGCTGGGCATATCACCTGAGGTGAGGAGTTCGAGACCATCCTGGCCAACATGGTGAAACCCCATCTCTACTAAAAATACAAAAATTAGCCAGACGTGGTGCATGCCTGTAATCCCAGCTACTCTGGAGGCTGAGGCACAAAAATTGCTTGAACTTGGAAGGTGGAGGTTGCAGTGAACTGAGATCATGCTGCTGTACTCCAGCCTAGGCAACAGAGTGAGACTCTGTTGCTAAATAAATAAATGGGGTGGCACAGGCGCACTTACCCTAACAGAGTTGATCTGCCCTTTGTCCTGCTGGGGTCAAACTCTTTCCTGTTCTCCTGCTATGGATGTATCCTCCACGTGTCGCTGGGTGCCATCCTGCTGCCCAACAGAAGAAGCTCTTCTGTCTCCAATTTCCTGAACAGTCTAAGGTAAGTCTCTACAATTCCTGTCTACGACCTCTACCTCCAAACTGGTCTATTTCAGGTACACCTAATGCATACAACAGATGCCTCACAGGGGGACTTGCATGCAGTGGGCCTTGTTTTTTTTTTTTTTTAACTCTTGCCACCCCAGACAGCACAGTACACAATACTTACAAAGTTAGCCACTTTTGCTGGGTGCAGTGGCTCACGCCTGTAATCCCAGCACTTTGGGAGGCCAAGGCAGGCAGATCACTTGAGGCCAGGAGTTCGAGACCAGCCTGGCCAACGTGGTGAAAGCCCATCTCTACTAAAAATATAAAAAATTAGCCAGGCGTGGTGGTGTGCGCCTGCAGTCCCAGCTACTTGGGAGGCTGAACCCAGGAAGTGGAGGTTGCAGTGAGCTGAGATTGGGCTGCTGCATTCTAGCCTGGGCGACAGAGCAAGACTTTGTCTCAAAAAGAAAACAAAAAAGCCATTTTCTTACCAGCAGTACAGGGCCCCCAGTAGAGGGAGAGAAGGTGGCTCCATTGACTTGTGCTAGAAGCTTCATAAAGCGATAGTCGGTGTCACTGCTTCCTATTGTCAAGATAGGGCTGCTGGCAGGGCTTCTCCCTAAAGCAGTGTGCCAGCAGCTGTGTCCCTTTGCGTGGGAGATGGAATGAATCTACACATCCATTTCCCAAATGGGAAGAGTCATATGAATGGATTTTTTGATTTTTCCAGATGGAGTCTCATTCTGTCACCCAGGCTGGCGTGCAGTGGTGCCATCTTGGCTCACTGAAACCTCCCAGGCTCAATCAAGTCCCCTACCTCAGCCTCCCATGTAGCTGGGATTACAGGCATCTGCCATCACGCTTGGTTTTTTGTGCTTTTAGAGACGGGGTTTCACCATGTTGGCCAGGCAGGTCTGGAACTCCTGACCTCAGGCGATCTGCCCACCTCGGCCTCCCAAAGTGTTGGGATTACAGGCATGAGCCACCGTGCCTGGCCTATAAATGGATTTTAAATACGTATCCTTTGAACAAAAGAGCCAGTGTGTGCTCTTTGCATAACACTACTACTGATCAGTTAATTCTCTTTATTGCCCATGAACCCCTGCCTTGGTCAACACGGCGTGACTTGTTACATATAAATGAAGTGCTAGTGTACCTTCAGCAAACGCCCTTAATAACTTTTACATTTTTGAGACAGGGTCTCTCTTGCTCTGTTGCCAAGGCTGGAATGTAGTGGTGCAATCATTGCTCACTGCAGCCTTGAACTCCTAGGCTCAAATGATCCTCTGGTCTCAGTCTCCTGAGTAGCTGGGACTAGAGGTGTGCAACACTATGACTGGAACTTTTTATGTTTTCGTGAAGACAAAGTCTCATTGTGTTGCCCAGGCTGTTCTCAAACTCCTGGCCTCAAGTGATCCTCCCACTTTGGCCTCCCAAAGTGCTGGGATTACAGGGATGAGCCACCATGCCCAGCCTTTTTTTTTTCTTATTTGAGATAGGGTCTTGCTCTGTTTCCCACGCTGGAGTGCAGTGGCACCATTTTGGCTCACAGTAGCCTTCACCTCCCAGGCTCAAGCATCCTCCCACTTCAGCCTCCCAAGTAGCTGGGACTACAGGTGCACGCCATAATGCCTGGCTAATTTTCGTATTTTTCATAGAAACAGGGTTTCGCTATGTTGCCCAGGCTGGTCTAGAACTCCTGGCCTCAAGTGATCCACCCACCTCAGCCTCCCAAAGTGCTGGGATTATAGGCATGAGCCACTGTGCTTGGCCCCAGCCCCCTTTATAACTAACTTTTGGAGGATCAAGTGACATCCATAGGAAGTGTTTGCTGAGTTCCCATGAGGCCTCAGTAGCTCTACCAAGTGTTATTAAAGAAGAAATAAGGCCGGGCGAGGTGGCTCATGCCTGTAATCCCAGCACTTTGGGAGGCCAAGGCGGGTGGATCACCTGAGGTCAGGAGTTCGAGACCAGCCTGACCAACATGGTGAAAACCCATCTCTACCAAATACAAAAAATTAGCTGGGTGTGGTGGTGCATGCCTGTAGTCCCAGCTACTTGGGAGGCTGAGGCAGAAGAATCGCTTGAACCTGGGAGGCAGAGGTTGCAGTGAGCCAAGATTGTGCCATTACACTCCAGCCTGGGCAACAAGGGTGAAACTCTGTCTCAAAAAAAAAAAAAGAAAAGAAAAAAAAAGAAAAGAAAAAGAAAAAACAAGTTTAGATTGAGTAATTTTAAAAAGCTGAAACTGCAGATAATTGGCTACAATAAAGAAAAGACTTCACACAGACTTTTAAAAAACATGCACTACACAGTCTTTTATTTCTAGCTTAAAAACAAAATCTTGGCTGGGCGCGGTGGCTCACACCTGTAATCCCAGCACTTTGGGAGGCTGAGGCGGGCGGATCACGAGGTCAAGAGATCGAGACCATCCTGGCCAACATGGTGGAACCCCATCTCTACTAAAAATACAAAAATTAGCCGGGCATGGTGGCACGCACCTGTGGTCCCAGCTACTCAGGAGGCTGAGGTGGAAGAAGAATCGCTTGAAGCCACGAGGCGGAGGTTGCAGTGAGCTGAGATTGCGCCACTGCACTCCAGCCTGGCGACAGAGCAAGACTCCATCTCAAAAAAAAAAATAAAATAAAAATCTTCAATTACTAGGAATATATTTACAGGATTAATTACATTTGAAGCCAGCACACTGTGAATGTGAAGGGCCAGTCAGGTCACTCTCTGGGATAGGCCGGGACAGGCTGTGTGACCTGCCCAAGGGGCTCCGGCTCATTTGCCAAAGTTGAGACGATGAAGACCAGGTCTTCTCACCGCTCAGCCCAACCAACAATAAAAAATGTATCAGAGATGTGTCATATCCATTTTGCTAACAAGCAATTACATGCCTTTTTAGTGTTTAAGAGAAGCCTTAATTTTCCTGGGATATCATCTCCGTAGAATCATTCTGGAAACTTGTATGATTTTGAAAATTCTTCAAGAACAAAGAAAAGCTTGTCACTCCCATGAGACCCACTGTCTCTCCCAAGGCAGGGACATGCCTTTTAGAGGCAGGAAAAGGGAATACTGGTCTCTGTAAAATCCAGACAGAACTCCAGCAGCTCTGCTGGCTTGATGGCCTCTTCCAGGAGGCTGGTGGGCTAGACCCATGCTTTGGTTCAATCTGTTTGGAGAACATCTTCTTGCCCCTCTTCTGGAAATGAAATGACGGACACAGAGTCCCAGACGTCATCCTTTGGTGAGCTGTCCTTGTCCAAGGCATCTAAGATGGGCTGAGCAGGGTCCTTTAAATACTTGGGGAGATTAAAAAGCAAAATTGTAATTAGTTTACCAGTTCATTATACCAGACCTTTTACTTTAGGTTTTTTTTTTTTTTTTTTTTTTTGAGATGGAGTTTCACTCTGCCACCCAGGCTGGAGTGCAGTGGTGTGATCTTGGCTTACTGAAACCTCTGCCTCCCGGGTTCAAGCGGTTCTACTGCCTCAGCCTCCCGAGTAGCTGGGACTATAGGTGCCTGCCATCATGCCTGGCTAATTTTTTGTACTTTTAGTAGAGATGGGGTTTCACCATGTTGGTCAGGCTGGTCTCTAACTCCTGACCTCAAATGAACCGCCCACCTCAGCCTCCCAAAGTGCTGGGATTATAGGCGTGAGCCACTGGCCTGGCCTACTGTAGTTTTAATTGGTATAGTTGTTATTTTATTCAGGTATAAGTTGATTCTGTCCACCAATGACATAACTTCTCTTTCTTTTTTTCATCAATGAAACAAATTTTTTTTTTGGAGTCAGAGCCTCTCTGTCGCCCAGGCTGGAGTGCAGTGGCGCAATCTCGGCTCACTACAACCTCTGCCTCCCGGGTTCAAGCGATTCTCCTGCCTCAGCCTCCCGAGTAGCTAGGATTGCAGGCAGGCATCACCAAGCTAGCTAATTTTTGTTATTTTTAGTAGAGACAAGGTTTCACCAAGTTGGCCAGGCTACTCTCGAACTCCTGACCTCAAATGATCTGCCTACCTCAGCCCCACAAAGTGCTGGGATTATAGGTGTGAGCTACCACGCCCAGCCTACTTTAGTTTTAATTGGTATAGTTGTATTTTATTCAGGTATAAATTGATTCTGTCCACCAATGACATAACTTCTTTTTTTTTCTTTTTGAGACTGAGTCTTGATCTGCTGCCCAGGATGGAGTGCAGTGGTGTGATCTCGGCTTACTGCAATCTCCGCCTCCTGGGTTCAAGCTATTCTCCTGCCTCAGCCTCCTGAGTAGCTGGGATTACAGGCGTGCACCACCACGCCCAGCTAATTTTTGTGTTAACTTTTCTTTTCAACAATGAAACAAATTTTTTTTTTTGGAGTCAGAATCTCTTTTTGCCCAGGCTGGGGTGCAGTGGTGTGACCTCAGCTCACTGCAACCTCCGCCTCCCAGGTTCAAGCGATTCTCCTGCCTCAGCCTCCTGAATAGCTAGGATTGCAGGCGTGCATCACCATGCCCAGCTAATTTTTTATATTTTTAGTAGAGACGGAGTTTCGCCATGTTAGCCAGACTGGTATTGAACTTCTGACCTCAGGTGATCCACCTGCCTCAGCCTCCCAAAATGTTATGTTGAGATTATAGGCATGAGCCACTGTATCCGGCAGCCTGGCCAACACGGTGAAACGCCATCTCTACTAAAAATACAAAAAATTAGCAGGCTGTGGTGGTGTGCACCTGTAATCCTAGCTACTTGGGAGGCTATGGTGGAGAATTGCTTGAACCTGGGAGGCGGGGGTTGCAGTGAGCAGAGATGTTGCCACTGCACTCCAGCCTGGGTGACACAGTGAGACTCCACCTAAAAAAGAAAAAGAAAAAGAAAAAAAAAAGATGTGTGCACACATACCTCTTCTATCTGTAACGGGATGCTTGGTGGAGTGTGAAACCAGTATTTAATCAGGCCTCTGTATTTCAGGACCAGGAAGAAACAGGCCCCTGCCAGCACCGACATCAACGAAAATGTTCCCACAGAGATCAGGATGACTTGCTGAAGCTTGGTGGAGGCTAAAAAGAGGACCCGAAAGTGAACAGAATGACCATCCTATGCACAACACAAACGTCAGTTAATGTTCCATCCATGCTGCTTGAAGAGCATTCCTGTCCTAGTAAAATGGACAAGTCCCACTACCCTGCCCCCACCTGGTATGCTTACATTGATAGCTAAAGTCAATCCTGTAATGAAACAAAGCAAATGGTAGCTGTCTGGCAGCCTCTGCTACCGCAGATCGCAGCACAAGCTCATTATCCCTGCAGTTCAGCGTGCTCTTCTCACTGGATCTCCCCACTCCCACCACCCATGACCTCATAAGCATTCTGCAATTTCACTATTGGAGAAGTATTCTTTTCCCAGTTCAGAAAGGACAGAAGAAGGTATATTTTACCATCTTCCATGATTTTGTAGCAAGATGTGTTGCTTAAATGCCCGTTTACGTTACTTTTGTTCCAAAGCAGTTGTGCCTGGACTTGTAAACAGTACACTCTGAAGGGTTTTAAGTTATCCAATGAAATGGAGTTGCTTCTGAAAGGGCCTTTGACCTAAAAATAAACAAGACAAGCACACACATAAATCACTTGAATGAACACGGCCAAGCTGCCTCCATCTTTTCTGATGTTTCCTGAAATTCACTGTGAAAGCGACAACCAAAGGAGAACAAGATGCCATTTTTAGCAGGTCACTGGCTGGCAGCGGACACATTTTACGTGTGAAAATTGATGTGCTGTGTGCCAAAGAGGGTGATAGCTTTAGAACTGTGTTTCTGGCTGTGAGGTCTCAGAGGGCCCATGTAGTAACTAGACTTTAGTAAATCCCAATTTCTAAGATAACCTTTTTCTCCATTAAAATTAACATTTGGGCCAGATGCGGTGGCTCACGCCTGTAATCTCAGCACTTTGGAAGGCCAAGGTGGGTAGATCACCTGAGGTCAGGAGTTCGAGACCAGCCTGGCCAATATTACAAAACCTTGTCTCTACTAAAAATATAAAAATTAGCTGGGTGTGGTGGCATGCACCTGTAATCCCAGCTACCTGGGAGGCTGAGGGAGGAGAATCCCTTGTACTAGGAGGCGGAGGATGCAGTGAGCAGATACTGCATCACTGCACTCCAGCTTGAGTGATAGAGCGAGACTCCATCTCAAACTAACATTTTGTGTGTGTGTGTGTATATGTGTGTGTGTGTGTGTGTGCGTATTTTTTTTTTTTTTTTGAGATGGAGTTTCACTCTCATTGCCTAGGCTGGAGTGCATTGGTGTGACCTCGGCTCACTGCAACCTCCGCCTCCTGGGTTCAAGTGATTCTCCTGCCTCCGACTCCCAAGTAGCTGGGACTACAGGCACCTGCCACCATGCCCAGCTCATTTTTGTACTTTTAGTAGAGACGGGGTTTCACCATGTTGCCCAGGCTGGTCTCGCACTGCTGACCTCAGGTGATGTACCCGCCTCGGCCTCCCAAAGTGCTGGATTTTGAGATACAACATAATCCACTGCACCACAAGAAATGGTGGTATAACATATGCTTGAAAATATGGGATGATAAGGCTGCTAAATTGTTGACTGGAAAAGGCAGATCAATCAAATACAGAACATGTTGTTATTATTATTAATATTATTATTTTGAGACTGAGTCTTACTCTCTTGCCAGGCCAGAGTGCAGTGGCGTGATCTCAGCTCACTGCAACCTCTTGCCTGCCGGGTTCAAGCGATTCTCCTGCCTCAGCCTCCCAAGTAACTGGGATTACAGGTGCCCGCCACCACGTCCGGCTAATTTTTGTATTTTTAGTAGAGACAGGTTTTCACCATGCTGGCCAGGCCTGTCTCAAACCCCTGACCTCAAGTGATCTGCCTACCTCGGCCTCCTAAAGTGCTGGGATTACAGGTGTGAGCCACCACACCCGGCCTGGGAATTTGGATTTCAAGTTTATCCCTCCCATTCCCAAACTGGTAAGGTGGCTTACTGTCCCTACACTGTTTGCACAAACAATGCAGCTTCTTTATGAGGAATATCTGCTTTCCTTCTGGGAGTTGGAATTTTGGTATATGCTAGACAGAGGGTGCCTATGTGTCTAGCCCCCAGTAAATTCCCTGGGTGCTGGGTCTCTCATAAGCCTGACTGGCAGACAACAGTTCACATGTGCAGTCACAGCTTGCTGGTGGAGGAATGAAGTGCGTCCTGGACACTCAGCTCAGGGAGGGCTCCTGGAAGCCAACCCCGGGCCCCTGCGGACTTTCCTCCATGAGTCTTTTCCCTTTGCTGATTTTGCTTTGCATCCTTTTGCTGTAGGAAACCAAAGTGTGGGCCAGGTGCGATGGCTCACACCTGTAATCCTAGCACTTTGGGAGGCCAAGGCAGGCAGATCACCTGAGGTCAGGAGTTCGAGACCACCCTGGGCAACATAGTGAAACCTCATCTCTACTAAAAATATAAAAAAATCAGCCAGGTGTGGTGGTGGGCAACCATGATCCCAGCTACTCGGGAGGCTGAGGCAGGAGAATTGCTTGAACCCATGAGGCAGAGGTTGCAATGAGCTGAGATTGTGCCACTGCACTCCAGCCTGGCAACAGAGTGAAACTCTGTCTCAAAACAAAACGAAACAAGAAATCAGAATGTGACTCTGTGCTGAATCCTGGGAGTCCTTTGAGTGGTCTAGGGTTTTTGGGACCCTAAAACACATAGACTCACAGCTGGAACAAAGATCATATCTGGCTTTCAGAATCATTTTCATCTTTGAACCTTTTGATCATGGATGCCAAGTACAGAGGCTTTGGTCAAATGGGGAAAGGGGCTTGGGGTCCTCACAGCTGCTCCTCTTCACAGGCTCTAGCTTATAGCTTGGTTGTTTCATTTTATACACAAGGAAGCTGCAGCCCAGAGAGGCTAAGTGACGTTGAGCTGAGCAGGTCCCAGGCAGTGGAAGCCTGTTATGTGCGCTCTTCATTAGGGCACGCTGATCACCGAGGCTGGCCCCAGGGTCCTGGAGCGGAGTCCTCTAGTGCTGGGCAGCCCTGCCCGGCTCTAGGATACAAGTGGCAACTTGCCCTCTGGGGGCTGACAGTGCAGAGAAGTGGAGGGTCTCCATCCTAAAAAACCAAAAGTATGGGCGGGCTCTTGGGGAGGGAGCTCGGCCACACGGTGCCCTCGAGTGAAGAAACCAACCAAAGGGCAGAGAAAAACGCGGCCAGAGCTCCTGTCCCATCTCCCGTGTTGCCAGCACCGTATCCAGTGGGTGAGGATAGACTTGGAAGAGGCCGAGTCTCTCCTGGAATCTGCCAGACTCCCTCTATCCTAATCAACCCAGATCTTGAGCTCTGATTTGGAGAAATGATTTTTCCCTATTTCCTAGACGCTACATCTGTTTTTCAATGAGTCTCACCCTTCCCAGTTTCATATTCCCCATAATGAAATGAAGAGCAGGCTGGGGACAGGGTCTCATGCCTGTAACCTCAGCACTTTCAGAGACCAAGGTGGGCAGATCGCTTGAGACCAGGAGTTCGAGACCACCCTGGGCAACATGCCAAAACCCCATCTCTACAAAAAAAATTTAAAGAAATTAGCCAGGTGTGGTGGCACAAGCCTGTCCCAGCTACTCAGGAGGCTGAAGTGGGTGGATCGCTTGAGCCCAGGAGGTGGAGGTTGCAGTGACCGAGATCGTACCACCATACTCCAGCCTGGGCGACAGTGAGACTCTCTCAAAAAAAAGAACAGTAATTAAAAAAAAAATTAAGAAGTGCAGATACAAAGTATGTGGCAGAAAAACATGGTGGTCAAGAGCAGGGCTCTGAAGCTAGACGACTCTGCTCTGCTCTGCCAGTGGTTCGGGGCTGACCGGGGGCAAGTGACCTAACGACTTAGGTTCCCTCTCTGCAAAACAGGTTGGTATAAAGATGAAATGGGCTGGGCATGGTGGCTCACACCTGTAATCCCAACACTTTGGGTGGCTGAGGTGGGCAGATCGTCTGAGGTCAGGAGTTCAACACCAGCCTGACCAACACGGTGAAACCCCCTCTCTACTAAAAATACAACACTTAGCTGGGCATCAAGAGATCAAGAGTGAAACTCCATCTAAAAAAAAAAAAAAAAAAAAGATGAAATGAGATGAAGTGTCTAGAATGCTGGCCCAGAGCCAAACACAAAGGAAGCTCTCAATAAATGTAAGCTCTTATTATCCAAAAGCATAATGTTGAATTTAGGAAATCATGAAGTTCACATAGATAACAGAACCTCATTATATGCAGCTGGGATAATTTAGGCCCTGGAGATGCTTCAAGACCATCCTGTTTTTTTCCTGTACTCCCCGAGGCTGATGAGGCCCCTCTGATCTCACGCACCTCTGTCAATGTGACCACCTGCCACAGTCCCTCGTGACTTGCGTTTCTGACCGATTTAAGCACCTGCAGTTCTCCACGTGTGCCATGCCTTCTCACACCTGCTGGTACTGCTCTCTGGAAGGCTCCTTCTCCCTCCAGTGGGCCTTCCCCGTATTTCACATGTGCCCTCTTCACAAACTGTTCAAACGTTTATACAGTTAAGCCTTGTGGGCTGTAGTCATGGATTCCTCATGGAGAACCAGGCCCGCTAAAACCTCCTGCAAACTGCAGAGCATGGCAAAGGCATCATGAGCAGGGCACCAGCAAAGTCTGGACCCCACACAAGGGAACAGACTGACATCAAAGGATGGCCAGCCCTTCAGATGGACCTGGCGGAGGGAGGTCTCAGCACACCAAGTGGAAAAACAGGTCTTGAAGAGGATGATGAAAACAGGCTCAGGACTCAGCCTCCATGGGGACACAGGGACACCCTGTTCTAGCCCATATTAGAGATGGTTTTCTTTTGCTAAGCCAGAAACTGCAGAGGAAAGAAAATCCAAACAAAAAAGAAACATGCTCTTGCCTTTTGGACTCCGGCTTCTTCCCAGTAATAGACATAGTACCAAAAACAGGCTGTGGAGGTGTGAGGGATGTCAAAGGGAGAGGAGAACCTGATGATGAGGGAGCCTTCTCCTGGGGTCACCTCGATGTTTTTTGGAGGCCCGACAGTCACTGAAAAAGAATTACAAAGAGAAAACCATTATATAATACAATGTATCATATAATACAACATATATGTACACACACACATATATATAGTGTGTGTGTGTAGATATATACATACATACATATTTTTATTTATTATTATTATTTTTTTGAGGTGGAGTCTTACTGTGTCGCCCAGGCTGGAGTGCAGTGGCGTGCTCTCAGCTCACTGCGACCTCCACCTCCCGGGTTCAAGCAATTCTCCTGCCTCAACCTCCCAAGTAACTGGGATTACAGGCGCACGCCACCTTGCTTGGCTAATTTTTGTATTTTTAGTAGAGACAGGGTTGCATCATGTTGGCCAAGCTGGTGTCGAACTCCTGACCTCTTGATTCACCTGCCTCAGCCTGCCAATGTGCTGGGGTTACAGGTGTGAGCCACCGTGCCTGGCCTATTTATTTAATTTAATTAATTAATTAATTTTTGAGATGGAATCTTGCTCTGTCACCCAGGCTGGAGTGCAGTGGTACGATCTCGGCTCACTGCAACCTCTGCCTCCTGGGCTCAAGCAATTCTTCTGCCTCAACCTCCCAAGTAGCTAGGATTACAGGCACCCACCACCATGCCTGGCTAATTTTTATATTTTCAGTAGAGACTGGGTTTCACCATTTTGGCCAGGCTGGTTTCAAACTCCTGACCTTACGTGATCCGCCCACCTCAGCCTCCCAAAGTGCTGTGATTACAGGCGTAAGTCACCGTGTCCAGCCATATTTATATTTGCAATGGGGTTGGCTTCGGATGCACAAGACTGTAAGAGGCTGCTCTAGGTGAGAGGCTGCCTTCAAGTCAGCCAGGTGGAAGGAGCGGCCTTGAGGCATCCACAGTATGGCCCAGAGCAAGGCCCTCTGGCTCCGCAGGAGGCAGCTCCAGCACCAGGAGGAGAGATTTCACCAGGGAGGTGCAAAAGCCTCCCTGACTGAAAGGCCACCAGAGCCAATCTCTCTTATAACAACTCTCTAGGAGTTGTTTCCAGAGCTTCTGCAAAGGACATGCCCAATTACAAGAATCACTGTGCTCAGCAGGTCCCACAGATACGGCTTTCTACCAGGTATTTAGGATTGTCACAGCTGAGATGCAGGTTACCAGTCAGGGGCCATGTGACCATAAGCAATGCCACCTAGTAATATGGGTGACATGGCACCTTTATTGTCAGATTTCCAGAGAAGCAAAACCGGAGGGTTAACCAAAGGTCAAGTTTTCATGTAGAGGGGAAAAGATTTTGTTAGCCCTTACCTACAATATATATATATATATATATATATATAATTCCAATATAACTGAGCAAAAGTGGTACTTATAAACTTTATGTACATGTGTCTCCTAGCTTCTTTTAATACTATGTTTATTTATTTATTTTAAAAGTTTTTTCGAGACAGGGTCTTTGTCTGTTGCCCAGGCTGGAGTGCAGTAGTGCAATCAGGGCTCACTGCAACCTCCACCTCCCAGGTTCAAGTGACCCAACCACTTCAGCCTTCTGAGTACCTGAGACTACAGGCCCATGCCACCATGCCCAGCTAATTTTTTTTTTTTAAAGCTGAAGTTTTGCCATGTTGTCCAGGCTAGTCTTGAACTCCTGGGCTCAAATGATCCTCCTGCCTCGACCTCCAAAAGTATTGGGATTCCAGGTGTGAACCACCAAGCCCATGCTATATTTAAACACAGTAACTGAGAAGTATTGCCATGGTAAGTCTATTTGTTAAGGATTTTCACAGAATTCACAGGTCAGGCTAGAATTGTGACTCCTAATGTGCTATCAATGGGGGTTATAAAGCATTTATTAAGTAAGCATGCACATTCTATCATTCACCAGAGGAACTCAGATCAAAGTACAGGTTGGGTCCTCGAAGTTCTAGGAGACTTACGTCTGCACGTTTTACACAGGGAGACAATATATCACCGTGGGTTCACAACATGGGGGTTGGCTTCTCTCCCCTGGGCATTCCAGGTTGGTGAGGGACAAGTGCGTGATCTGGCCAAGCTTCTCTCCATGCAAAAGAACTGCTGGCTTTGTATCTGTGCCCTCTCATTTGTTCTGATGGAGGTGCTAAGTGCAGACAACGCCCAGCGGCAGAAGCAGGGGCAGGCCTGGCCCACCGCCAGCCACAGTGATGTTTGTGGATTGACTACTAGTGACAAAATGCACGTTCTCCAGCTTCCCTGGTCCCAGCTAAGTAAGCAGAGCGTGCAGAAGTGTGTGCAGAAGCAGCTGTAGGGGCTGGCTATAGGACATGTTCTTTGGACATCTCCATTAGCACATAGGAGTGTGGACACCAGCCACAGGCGGCCACTGCCTGGCTGAAAGCACAGGACTGAGACCTGCCCTTGTAAAGACAGTCCCGGCCTGGAATCTGGTATCAACCCTGTAAGCCTCGTCTCCAGAGGGGACAACAATCTGTCTCCTTTCACAGCACTGGAGGAAGGCTGGCCCCAAGGAACCCTGGGCAATGTGTGCAGCCTCCAGGCTACTGGCCTTTCCACGAAGCCTCTCATGGGTCAGTGTCACCGCCAAATAAGGGTATCGTGGGCTGGATGCAGCAGGCACGATGGCTCACACCTGTAATCCCAGCACTTTGGGAGGCTGAAGTGGGTGGATCGCTTGAAGTTAGGAGTTTGAGACCAGCCTGGCCAACATGGAGAAACCCTATCTTTACTAAAAATACAAAAGTTAGCCGGGCATGGTGGTGCGTGCCTATAATCCCAGCTACTCGGGAGTCTGAGGCAGGAGAATCACTTGAACCTGGGAGGTGGAGGTTGCAGTGAGCCGAGATCACGCCACTGCACTCTGGCCTGGGCGACAGAGCGAGAGTGTCTCAAAACAAACAAACAAAAAACGCAAACAAAAAAGCAAATAAGGTCATCCCCATTTCTCAGATGAGGAAATGGAAGCCCAAAGCTGACATGACTTGCCCAGAGAAACACAGCCAGTAAGTGGCAGAGCTGGGAAATGAACCCAGGCAGGGGTGATGCCAAAGCCTGCCCGCTCCAACCACCATCTCACTCCTCCACTTGGTAACCACCTTCATGTCCATTACTGATTCTAATGCCACCAGCAGAGGTGAAGGTGGCAGGTGTGATGTGAGGCTACCACTGCGCCAAGCTTTTCCAGCACAGGGGCAGAGAACAGCAACCCGGCCAGTAACGAACAGAAACACGCTGCTCAACTCCGGCCAGGAGCAGTGGCTGGCTGGTTCTGGACCTACTGTCACCATACACCCTGTTTCTGTTATCCTCTCTTGATATCTGGGCAGTGGCAGTAACTATCATGCTTTTTTTTTTTTAATGGTGGAGTCTCATTCTATTATCCAGGCTGGAGTAGAATGGCATGATCTTGTCTCACTGCAACCTCTGCCTCCCAGGTTCAGGAGATTCTCCTGCCTCAGGTTCTTGAGTAGCTGGGATTACAGGTGTTTGCCACCATACCTGGCTAACTTTTGTATTTTTAGTAGAGGTGGGGTTTCACCATGTTGGTCTGGCTGGTCTCAAACTCCTGACCACAGATGATCTGCCCGCTTCAGTTTCCCAAAGTGCTGGGATTACAGGGGTGAGCCACCGTGCCCGGCCATCATTACTTCTTTTCATACCCCTAATTCCCATGTATTAGATACTCTATAGCTCAAGCAGGGGCTGGTTCTCTAACCAAGAACAAATGGCTTGTCCATAGCAGACGAGGAGCCGACAGGACTGCCCTGTCTTCTGCTTCTGTCCCTCACAGAACCTAGCATCAACCACTGATTTTTTTTAAAAACTTAAAAAAAAAAAAAAAGAGAGATGGGGTCTTGCTGTGTTCCCCAGGCTGGTCTCAAACTCCTGAGCTCAAGTGATCCTCCCACCTCAGCCTCCCAATGTGCTAAGATTACAGGCATGTAATCTGAAAAACTCTAAAAAACTTAAAAACCTCTGAAAAACTTTTTAGGACAGAAAATTTCAAACACATAGAAAAGAGAAGATCATAACAAACATGCATGAACTCATCACACAACTCAATCAACTGTCAACTCGTGGCCATCAGCTATCAACTTGTGGCCATCAGCTGTCAACACGTGGCCAGTTTTGTTTCTTGGACACTTTGTCTTTGCCCCTCCTGCTCTTTGGATTATTTTGATTTCTTTGAACAGTCTCAGCCATCACATCATTTCATCTGCAAATGCTTCAGTATGTACCTCTAAAATATACGAACCCTTTATATTTTTACTTTGTATTTGTTTTCGAGACAGAGTCTCACTCTGTTGCTCAGGCTGGAGTGTAGTGATGCGATCTCGGCTCACTGCAACCTCTGCCTCCTTGGTTCAAGTGATGCTCCTGCCTCAGCCTCTGGAGTAGCTGGGATTACAGGCGCCTGCCACCACGCCCAGCTAATTTTTGTATTTTTAGTAGAGATAGGGTTTCACTAGGTTGGCCAGGTTGGTCTTGAACTCCTGACCTCAAGTGATCTGCCTGCCTCTGCCTCCCAAAGTGTTGGGATTACAGGCGTGAGCCATCATGCCTGGCAGGAACCCTTTTTATTCCCCCAATTTTTTATTGTGGTAAAATACATAACATAAACTTTAACATCTTAACCAGACCACCTCCCCGCTTTAAAAAACATAACCAAAACACCATTATAACACTGAAAATAAATCAATAATAATGGTTCATTATATATCAAATGGTGATCACATTTCCTCAACTATCTTATACTTTAGCTTGTGTAAATCAAGATCCAAGTTAAGTTTCATGCCCTGTGTGTGCATAAACCACAGACATGGAAGAAACATCTGGCATGGCTGACCACATGACAAGTGAATCACCAGAGGAACCAAGGTAGGAACTGGTATCTGAGGGTTCTTCTGTCTCCTTCCAATATCTGGGGACACATTTGCTCATTCAGTCATTCAACAAATATTTATTGAATACCGACTACATGTACCTATTCTGCAACATAAAAGAAGTTGCACCAGAACAAGTGAGGGTGATCAGAGAGCTATGCTAGCATCCCTTCTAGCATGAGGTTAGCAAGCTTTCTCAGTAAAAAGCCACAGTAAATTTAGGCTTTGCAGGCTCAACAGTTGCTACTGCAACTATTCCATCATTGCAGTGTGAAAGCAGTCATAGACCCAGTAAAAGATGGATGTAACCGTGTGTTCCAATAAAACTTTATTTTCAAAAACAAGTGGTGGGCCGGATTTGGCCTGCAGGCTGTAGTTGGCCAACCCCTGGTTTAGCAAATCACACTCCCCTAGCATCAGCCTCTAAGGTCAGAGTATGGGTATGACCATCCTATCCATTTGTCTGCTGGTCATTTAGGGTGAGAGGCAGGACAGAGGTTTGTGAAGTTGACACTGCAAGTG
Source organism: Cacajao melanocephalus (assembly GCA_963573385.1). Lineage (NCBI taxonomy): Eukaryota > Metazoa > Chordata > Mammalia > Primates > Pitheciidae > Cacajao > Cacajao melanocephalus. Next base: position 40,715 of record CAUYLG010029589.1, on the reverse strand, counting down.
AAGAAAACCTGGAAAGTATAAAGGAAGTTCTATTCCCACGTTCTCTTACTATTCCGATAGTGTTGAAACCAAGGCATTGTCACCCAGGCAGAATGGAGTGCTCCCAGTTCAGCTCGAAGGCGTAGAGTGACATTGAAATCCATTGGGAAGCCCGCTGAGGGGCTGGCGGCAGTGAAGTCACACTCTGTCGCTGTGATCTGCGTACAGTTCACCCCTATGGACGTGTCCACTGTCAGCCATTCATCACCGCTGCTGGGAAAGAAAAAAAGGATTTCAATTTACAGAATTCTCTCTGCTGCTTTTTCTTTTTTTCTCTTCCTTTCCCTGACAAGGGCGAGTTTGAGGATTCTCTCTGCTTCATGTGGCAGTTTCCCCAGAGCTTTTGTTCAAAACACAGTTTTATTGAGATACAATTTATATATACCATACAGTTTTCCTTTTTTTTTCTCTTTTCAGTTTCACTCTGTTGCCCAGGCTGGAGTGCAATGGCGCAATCTCGGCTCACTGCAACCTCTGCCTCCTGGGTTGAAGTGATTCTCATGCCTCAGCCTCCTGAGTAGCTGGAACTACAGGCACGAGCCACCACACCCAGCTAATTTTTGTATTTTTTTTTTTTTGTAGAGATGGAGTTTCACCATGTTGGCCAGGCTGGTCTCAAATTCCCGGCCTCATGTGATCTGCCCACCTCAGCCTCCCAAAGTGCTGGGATTATGAGTGTGAGCCACCATGCCTGGCCACTACTTCTATTTTTATTTGTAGAGCTGGAGTCCTTCTATGTTGTCCAGGCTGTTCTTGAACTCCTAGACTCAAGTAATCCTCCCGCCTTAGCCTCCCAAAGTGCTGGGATTACAGGCGTGATCCACTGTGCCCACCTGTGGGTTTTAATTGCCTTTTAACTGTTGAATTCTAAGAGTTTGTTATCTATTCTGCATACAAGTCCTTTGTCAGATATATGGCTTGCAAATATTTTCTCCCATTCCATCCCAGAACTGATTTTCATACTTCAAACTCAGTCTCTGTCGCCTGTGTCTTGGGAATAGAGCTGTGTTAATGTAGACTTCAGTCCTGCTTCCTGCTGCTGTGGAGTTTCTTTCCACCCCATAGCTGCCCATTTAAAGAGGATGTATCTCACCCATATGAAAACCCTGCCAAATACATGGCCACACATCCTTGTGAATGACAGAGTCTCAATGCCACACTCCCACGTGGGACTCTAGTCCCCAGCTCTGACCTCTTTACCGTAGGTTCCAGACTTCAGAAAGGCCAAGGAGGTGGCTGCTGGGAGCCTGAGTAGGGGCAGTGGACAGTTTCCCTCCTAGGACAGCAACCATGGCCCAGAAAGCAAGACCATGAGAGACAGGAGACAGACTGATGACCCCTCCGTGTCCCCAGGCCCACCGGCTTTCACGTACCATACATGCTTCTAGCTTACCTCTGACCCTGACCAAGATGTATCTTTTGTCTAAGTGGCAAGGGACAAGATGAAAGCCACTTCAAGATGCGTGTCCAGAGCTTCCACGAAGACACCTGCCATAGACACCTACTACCCAGCCCCAAGGTGACAGACCCTAATGGGGGGAGGAATTGCAAACCACAAGCCTCTCCTCTCAGGCGGGGGTGAGGGGCGTGCTCTGGAAGAGGTGATTTCTTTTTCAAGGTAGACAGATACAGATACTGAAAGACCCTCTAACCACCCCGCTCCTCCTCCTCCAAGAACAACACGCACGGCTCTTCCTCAAATGCAGTGTGGGGCCTGCTCCCCAGCACCTCAAATGCAGTGTGGGGTCTGCTCCCCAGCACCTCAACCCTGGACTCAAGAGCTATCTCCAGCCTTTGCGAGGTCATTCACAAAAGTGTTAAGTCCATCCCCTTTGACCCAGAACCCTGTCTTCTAGAAGTGTAAGAATCAGATGTGATTCATGTGTGAGGGCATGACTTAGGACAGGGACAAGCTGCCAACTGTCTACGCCCACGAGTGGGGAAAAGTTGAACACAGCACATAATGAAACATACAATGTCCACACAGAAGTAAGTATATGAAAAAATGCTCACACTTCACTATGTTAAATTAAAAGAAAAAAAGGAAATAGATCTCAAAAGTTTGACCCCAGTTGGTTTGGTTTACACACACACACACACACACACACACGTTCAAACAAGAGAATGAATTTCGGAAAAAAAGTCTAAAATGAGAATAGTGGCTAGGCATGGTGGCTCACACCTGTAATCCCAGCACTGTGGGAGGCCGAGGTGGGCAGATCACTTCAGGTCAGGAGTTCGAAACCAGCCCAGCCAACATGGTGAAACCCCATCTCTATTAAAAATACAAAAAAATTAGCCAGGCATGGTGGCAAGTGCCTGTAACATCCCAGCTACTTGGGAGGCGGAGGCAGGAGAATCACTTGAACCTGGGAGGCAGAGGTTGCAGTGAGCGGAGATCGTGTCACTGTACTCCAGGCTGGGCGACAAAGTGAGACTCTGTCTCAGAAGAAAATAAAATAAAATAAATAAAATAAAAAATAAAATAAGAATAGTGATTATTTGTGGAGTATAGAACAACAGGTTACTTTAATTTTATTTTTTTCTACTTTTCTAGATTGTCCAGATTTTCTATAAAGAACACAGATTGCTATTAAAATCAGAAGAAAATGGAAAAAAATGTTTGAGAAGACAGGGCTGGGCAGGCCTGGGGAGGGGCTGGCAGTAGACCAGGAGGCGTGACCTGGAAGGGGCCTTGCTGCCCGACTGTCCACATTTTCAAGGAAAACTGAAATCAGGATTGTTTTTTTTCCCTGTTATTTATTTTATCTAAGTGAAAAATCCAGATTTCTTAATGTTGGAAACTAATTGGAAAAAAAAATTTAAACACTGGGAACCAAATAGCCTGCAGCCACTGTCTGCTACCCGTGATTCAGACTTTAAATTCTCCCATAAAGTGCTCCATGTAATTTTGGTCTTGCTACTCTGACTGTCAAAAAACAAAGGCATCTTCATTTTTAATCACAGCAATGCTTTATTGTAGAGAAATAGGGTGGAAATTTAAGTTCCACAAGCCTCAAGATTAATAGAAAGTCCCAAACATGTGAAAGTATCCAAAAAGAAATGCAAAGGCTCTCTTCCATCATCAAATCTACAAATCGAAAAAGAAAAAGAAATCATCCTCAATTTCAACTTTTTCTAACAGGAATATTCACATGTACCGTAACCTATTTCTTTTACTAAAACCAACCTCTAGGCTGGGCGTGGTGGCTCATGCCTGTAATCCCAGCACTTTGGGAGGCTGAGGTGGGCGGGTCACCTGAAGTCAGGAGTTCCAGACCAGCCTGGCCAACATGGTGAAACCCTGTCTCTACTAAAAATATGAAAATCAGCTGGGTGTGGTGGTACACGCCTATAATTCCAGCTACTTGGGAATCTGAGGCAGAAGAATTGCTTGAACCGGGGTGGTAGAGGTTGTACTGAACCGAAGGTTGCAGTGAGCCGAGATCGCACCACCGAACAGCAGCCTGGATGACAGAGTGAGATTCTGTCTCAAATTAAAAAAAAAAAAAAAAAAAAAATCCAACCTCTATCACTGAGAAAGTATCTACAAAATGCTTTCTGAAAAGAAGACAAAGTGAAACAAGTTAGCCTAGCATATGAAACTCTATCAAAGGTTTTTTTAAAAAATGCAATAACATTTTCTCCTATTTTTAGAAGCATCTCTTCTGAAAACCTGCAAACATACTTCCCTGTTCAAGGCCAAGAAATGCTAAGCCCATAAATCAGCTGTCAAGGTTAAGTCAATACATCAGCTGGGACTCTCCTAGCAAGCTTCTTACGTAGCTCGAGGGTCTTACGTTTGCTGAATGCTGAGGGTAGCCAGCTTCATGGCATCTGACATGAGGACCCACATCAAGCTGCATTCTTATAAAGGCACTTCATTTGATGTTCTGCAGTTGCCATCTTGAAATTCTTAATACTTTTTGAATAAGGGGTCTCACATTTTCATTTTGCACTAGGTCTAGGAAATTGTGTAGTCTGTTGTGGTGGATTGCTCCATTAATTATAAGTGACTTAATGTTGGTAATTTATAACTACTGAGGGAACAGATAAATGTGATATAGAGATAACTCTCAAACCTTAGTTTAGCACCCGTTTCTACTAAGCAAATACTGTTACAACAGACATTTAAAAATGAGTAAGAAAGGCCAGTGTGATGGCTCGTGCCTGTAATTCCAGCACTTTGGGAGGTTGAGGTGGGTAGATCACTTGAGCCCAGGAGTTCAAGGCCAGCCTGGGCAACATGGTGAAATCCCATCTCTTCAAAAAACTAAAAATTAGCTGGGTGCAGTGGCATACGCCTGCAGTCCCAGTTACTTGGGAGGCTAAAGTGGGAGGATCTCTTGAGCCCAGGAAGTTGAGGCTGCACTGAGCCATGATCATGCCATTGTACTACAGCCTGGGGGACAGAGGGAGACCTTGTCTTAAAAAAAAAAAAAAAAAACCAGAAAGCATAAGAAGTAGTTATCTGAATTGGGTGGGGTGGCACATACTTGCAATCCTAGCTACACAGAAGGCTGAGGTATGAGAATCGCTTGAACCTGGGAGGTGGAGGTTGCAGTAAGCTGAGATGGTGCCACTGTACTCCAGCCTGGGCGACAGAGACTTTGTCTCAAAGAAAAAAAAAAGTTATCTAGAAACCTACTCCTCTAACGAATCAATTGCCTGCAATTTTTCCACATTACTTTTCTTTTTTTGTTTTTTACAGGTCGGAGCCACTGTGACGGCCCCTTTCTATTCTTGACAATAAATACACACCACCTGCAACTTTTCAGTATAAAGTGAATAAAAATTTACTTTAAGTAACAAAAATAAGAAATAAAAAAACAAAATACATGTCAAAGTTCACAGAGTTGCAGCTTCTACCAGATGACATATAATTATGCTTTCTAGTAGCTGCCTATGGTTTAGTGTTCAAGCGTAATAGCAGGCTACAGTTTGCCATCTTCCTACTGAGGGATATGAATATACACTTCCGTGTATCTCTTCATGATTATAGTTTTGGTTTCTCTTTTTTTTTTGATGGGGGGTTGAATTATCTGTGTAGGGTAAAACTACGATGAAGGCTAGGTGGTGGCTCACGCCTGCAATCCCAGCACTTTGGGAGGCCCAGGCGGGCAGATCATTTGAGGCCAGAAATTTGAGACCAGCCTGGCCAAGGTGGGAAAACCTCATCTCTGCTAAAAATATACACATTAGCCAGTCGTGGTAGTTCATGCCTGTAGTCCCAGCTACTCCGCAGGCATGAGAATCACTTGAATCCAAGAGGTGGAAGTTGCAGTGAGTTGAGATCGTGCCACTGCACTCCAGCCTGGGCGATACAGGGAGACTCTGTCTCAAAACAACAAGAACAACAACATACACACACACACACACACACACACAAGAAAGCTACTATGGACATTTCCATAACTTCAGATGTCTGGTAGAATTACTCTCTGAAATGACTACGCTAATTGATTCTGCAAACAGTATCAGGTGAACACAGGTGAACACCAATCCCATCTCACAAGCACTGGACATCATCATGTGTTTACATTTGGTTTACTGAATAGTGCAAAATGACTTAGCCAATAACTTTACCTTACTCTTTAATTAACCTACTTAACAATGTAAACAAAAAATAACAAAGGATGTGGACGTTGACCTCTTTCTGTATGTATGCATGTATGTACGTATTTTTTTGAGACAGAGTCTTGCTCTGTTGCCCAGGCTGGAGTGCAGTGGTGCAATCTTGGCTCACTGTAACCTCCGCCTCTCGAGTTCAAGCGATTCTCCTGCCTCAGCCTCCTGAGTAGCTGGGACTACAGGCACCCATGACCATGCCTGGCTAACTTTTGTATTTTTAGTAGAGACAGGGTTTCACCATATTGGCCAGGCTGGTCTCTAACTCCTGACCTTGTGTTCTGCCTGCCTCAGCCTCCCAAAGTGCTGGGATCATAGGCATGAGCCACTGCGCCCGGCCTCTATACGTATTTATATTGCAAATCAAGTGATGGCCAATTCTGCAGAAGCTTGAAGAGGTAAGAGACAGATGAAGGAGTCAGGATAATATACAAAATGCAAAACCAGTTGAGAAACTGAGAATTCATTGTAATTAACCAAAAACATTTCCGATCAGGCCCTATTTGGTCTATAAGGTTAAATCAATCAGAATTTTAAGCCGAAGATGAAGACTAAAAGCTGCCTCCTGCCCTTCCACGGTGGAAGCCTATTTTTATAACCCTTCTCCTGAAACCAGTAAAAGAATAAACTTTCCACCAAAGCAAGAAGCTGTGTGGTTAGACAGCAGAGTCGTGACCGCTAGTTTAGTTTAGGCCTTCAGATGAGTGGGAGGTTGTGGAACCTCTGTCCTCAGAGGTTTTACAAGTTCCAAGAAAGATGTGCTTACCACGGGTTTGATAACAAACTGTGCACAGAGGCGGGAACTAGTAGGTGGCCCTAGGGTTCCCCATGATGCCCCCACAGCTCCCAGCAAGGGTCCAACAGAAATACTGGCTTACTATTTAAACTGCACCCGGTAGACCACAGGCCTCGTGCCATTGCTCAGGGTCACTGGCTCCCAACTCAGGACCTGTTCTTCATTGTATAGGCGAATCCTCGGGTGCTGAGGAGCAGGCAGCTGGGAAAGAGAGTCTTGAGAGGGACAGAGAATAAGAAGAGGGGAGGGGAGGAGAGAGAGGGAAATTATTACAAAAATGTTTCAATGCACGTTATCTACGTCATTCATACAACTCACTTTTGTGATAGTGCACAAATGGCATTACCAGGTCCCCGGGGCATGGCCCCACACCCCAACTTTTGGCTACAAAGATGGCCCTACTGGTATAGGCAGTGCAAAAAGAAAAGAGGCGCCTGGGGCAGCCTTTCTGTCTGCAGGTCCCGGGTGTTACAAACAGGTCCTGGACCCTGGAGTCTGACTAGACCGGGGTCCCAGTTCTACCATTAGCAAGTGCATCAGGCTTGGGGCAGGTCACTTCACCGGTCTGAGCTTGAGTTTCTTTTTCAGGAATAAGGGATCAATAATGGTACACCAACAGGGCTGTGGGGAAGACTAAAGTGGTGATCATGTGACACGCATTAGCTTCAGATTTAGCACCAAGGGAGTGTCTGGTAAATGTCCACAAATACGTATACACATGCATGCACTACACATGCACAAACACCCTAAATCGGGTACGTAAAGCCCAAGGTGTGGGGAGAGAGCAAGGAGCGCTGACTTCTGGGCACCATCAGAACTGTTGTGTTTCTCAAGGACCTGGGGTGCTGGTTAAAATGCAGGTCCCCAGGCCCCAACTCAGACCAGGAAATCTGCATTTTGAACAAGTTGCTTCTCATGCACATTAAAATTAGGGGACAATATGGCCAAGCGCAGTGGTTCACACCTGTAATCCCAGCACTTTGGGAGGCCGAAGCAGGCAGATCACTTGAGGTCAGGAGTTCAAGACCAGCCTGGCCAACATGGTGAAACCCTGTCTCTACTAAAAATACAAAACTTAGCTGGATGCAGTGGTGATTGCCTGTAATCCAAGCTACTCAGGAGGCTGAGGCAGGAGAATCGCTTGAACCCAGGTGGCAGAGTTTGCCGTGAGCTGAGATCGAGCCACTGCACTCCAGCCTGGGCAACAGAGTGAGATTCTGTCTCAAAACAAAGCAAAAAAATAATAAACAGAGAAAGAAAAGGATATACTTTCCTGGAAACACCATCAATATCGGAATCCCTCCCTTTGGGGTGACCTGGAAGAAACAACTTCAACTCCTCCCTTCCCCAAGCAGATACTTCACAGGGAACCTTTTGTCTTAGAAAGGAAACATAATTAAGACTTTTGACCAAAAAGATTAATGAGAAATGCTCAGAAGGTGGAAGAAAGGTTAGAAAAATATGCTGTTCCAGAATTCAAAGCAGGAAATTCAAGCCAATCTCTTTGAGGTTGGTCGGGAAGTGCATCCAACCTCAAAGAGATCAGCCGACAGCCTGACCACTGGCTCTTCTTCAGAAAGCCGAGTCTCTGGCCATTTGTTTAGTTATAGGATGCCCCTCCCCTCCACACCTATGAGCTCTGGGTGACCTTCATCCAACCAGCTAACAACACTTCTCCTGACACACAGTAGGCCTCATGACAACCTGAGCTGAAGGCACAGGTAAAGCTGCATGGTGGGAGGCAGGCCTACTGGTCGTGCTGTGGCTGCTGTGACCTAGCAATCCCCAAGGTGAGCTGGGGACTGAATGCCTGCTTCCAGAGAGGCATTGTGGTGGGTCAGTTCTCCCTGACAGTCACACGGGCAGGCCTGCATAGCACCCTAGCTACACAGACAAATTTCCACAGCGCTGCCTTACATTAAGCTAAGAATTAAACCCAGGGAAACTGATGCCCAGACATCAGAGCCAGAAATGAAACACACGTCCTACACAGGCTTCTCCCAAACCTGGAGCAAGTCGAGATAACAGAGGCAGCTGTTGGAACAGATTTATTGGAGAGTCTGAGGCAGCTCTCCAGACCAAACTGTAAATGAGATGAGATAGAAATAAACACTCCTGGCAGGGTGCAGTGGCTCATGCCTGTAATCCCAGCACTTTGGGAGGCGAAGTGGGTGGATCACCTGAGGTCAGGAGTTTGAGACCAGCCTGGCCTCAAACTGGCCTCAAACGGTGAAACCCCATCTCTACTAAAAATAAAACATAGCCGGGCATGGTGGCACACACCTGGAGTCCCAGCTACTTGGGAGGCTGAGGCAGGAGAATGGCTTGAACCCAGGAGGCGGAGGTTGCAGCGAGCTGAGATTGCACCACTACTCTGTCGCTTGGGCGACAGAGTGAGACTCCATCTCAAACATAAATAAACACTCCAGTACCACAGTCCTCATTAAATAGAATTTAGGAGACAGGCTTTGAAGGTACTGGGGCCCTCACAGCTTGATTAGACTTAGAAAGCACTTTTTCATTCTCTAACCTTCTAGTTGAAACAAAATTAGTTACCCACAGACTTAGACAAGTGCAATACTGCACAGAGGCACATAACCCACAGCTGTATAAGCACTAAGAAAACGGTAACACTTTGAGTTGGTCTCGTGGAATTAGCTCCGACCTTCCCCCTGTATCCTATTACAGCAATAAATTCCCTTTTTCCTAGTTTGTCTGCTTCTAGTTATTGGGGCCACAAGAAAATGCAGCTGGACCCGGCTCTTTCCGGGAACAGAGTGAGTGCCAGCTTAGGGCTGGGCATTCAAAAAATCTGACAACTCCTTTTACTTCCTGTACTAGGTTCCTCTTACCTTTGTAACATGTTACCACTAACCTCGTGGCTCCACATAACCCAGATTTAGCTGGGTGTGGGGGCGCACACCTGCAGTGCCAGCTGCTCCAGAGGCTGAAGTGGGAGGATCACTGGAGGCCAGGAGTTCGAGGCCGGAGTGTATGCGCTATGATCACCCCTGTGAACAGCCACTGCACTCTAGCCTGGCCAACATAGAGAGACCCTATCTCTAAAAATAAATAAATCATCAAATCCAGATTTGTTTGTTTGCAGTTCTGCCGGTCAGAAGTTTCAAATCGGTCTCACTGGCTAAAGTCAAGTAATCAGCAATGTAGGGAAGCCATGAGCCCCACACGTTGGTGCACCAGAATGTAGGGATCCACGAGTCCCACATGGGGCACCAGAACGTAGGGAGCCAGCCCTACATCACCCATGGGTACCCCGAGTTCGCTGGTGACAAAGGAATGAAAAAAGATTAAGAGAAAAAGTGGGACTGGGGGGCCATCACTTCTGAACTCAGGGTACCCATGGGTGATGTAGGGCTGGTTCCCTACGTTTCAGTGCCTAATGTGGGACTCATGGATCCCTACATTCTGGCGCACCAACGTGTGGGGCTCATGGCTTCCCTACAAGCCAGTGCTGGGGTCCTTCTGGAGGTTCCAGGGGAGAACCCATTTCCTTGTCTTCTAGAGGCCACTCCCATTCCTTGGTTCAGGGTGCCTTCCTCCAGCAAGGTTGGCCAGATCCTTCTTTTTCTCTCTGGAACCAACCTTTCTGCTTCCACTCCATCTTTTGGGAACCCTGTGATGGTATGAGGCCACCTGGCCCAACAATGCAAGACCATCTCCCACGTCTGGGCTCTCAACTTAACTCACATGTGCAAAGTCCCTTTTGTATGTCAGGCAGCACATTCCCAGGTTCGCAGGCTCTGAGGAAGAGGATGTAGATATCTTTGGGGACCATTACTCCGCCCTCCACACCCCCGCTCACCATCTCCCATCTCTGGGGAGGAACCGGCAGAAACAGTCTCTTCTTCCTGCCCTCCCTCTCTGGGCACCTCCAGCTCCCCAGTCTAAGCATTCAGTTGAGAAAGGAAGCAACCAAGGGGCTCTGGGGGAGGGTGGGGACAAGGAAGGGCTTCCACCCCAACCGATGCATGGAACAGCAAAAGGGTATCCCTGTAAAAGTTGGGGTTCCGTGCCAGCCTTCCACTTCCTTCAACTTCCATTTCACTGAGGTTTAAGAGATGGCCCACATAATACGGTTCTGCTTTATATCCGAGTTTCCTATCATCCCCTCTCTTTTCACATTAGTAGAAGAAAATTCGTCTCAGAATTGCAAATGCCACAGGTAAGCACCAAAAATTGCACATCTGTGATAAGACCGTCGTTTTTGCAGGTCAGAGGGCCTGTCCTCGGGCAGCTTAGCCTCTGTGTTCCAGGCCACGTGGCCCCCAGTGGGAATCACTAGGGCTGGAAGGCTATAGAGAGAGCGCTGTGGTTGTGAGATGCAGGTTCATACAGGTCACACCTCGCCGCTCTCGTCTTACCATGAATAGCTGCTGAATCATTGCACCCTTCTTGTGTATGTCACCAAAGTTTGCTATGCTGAGCATAAATTTTAGATTATAAGTTATGAATTTTTAAAATATAACATGTAAAAAGTTATTGTAATTGGACGGGCATGCTGGCTCACGCCTGTAATCCCAGCACTTTGGGAGGCTGAGGCAGGAGGATCAGTTGAGCTTGGGAGTTCAAGATCAGCCTGGTCAACATGGTGAAGCCCCGTCTCTACCAAAAATATAACAATTAGCCAGGCATGTTGGTGCACACCTACAATTCCAGCTACTTGGGAGGCTGAAGCACAAGAATAACTTGAACCTGGAAGGTAGACGATGCAGTGAGCCAAGATTGTGCCACTGTACTCCAGCCTGGGTGACAAAGTGAGACTGTGTCTCGGAAAAAAAAAAAAAAGTTAATGTAGGCTGCACATGGTGGCCCACGCCTGTAATCTCAGCACTTTGGGAGGCTGAAGCAGGTGGATCATGAGGTCAGGAGTTCAATACCAGCCTGGCCAAGATGGTGAAACCCCATCACTACTAAAAATACAAAAATCAGCCTGGTGTGTTGGCGTGTGCCTGTAATCCCAGCTACTCAGGAGGCTGAGGCAGAGAATCGCTTGAACCTGGGGGGCAGAGGTTGCAGTGAGCCGAGATCGTGCCACTGCACTCCCGCCTGGGCAATAGAGCAAGACTTGGTCTTGGAAAAAGAAAGTTCTTATAATTAAGACAACGAACTTGCTGAACCTTCTTGCCTGTTGAGGAACTTCCTGTATAATATATTACATCTGTAATATATCTGTAACTGCTTTTAATAAACTGAAACTTCCCCAAAGTCAAGGCAATTATGGGTATGTTCTCCCATAAAATGGACGCTGCTACCAACAACAAAAAAATGAAGCTTATTGAACTGGACTAATGGATTAATGGTTGAATCCCAAGTCTTACACTACATTAGAGAACAATTATTCTTATTCCTCAAAGGGAATTCTTTAAAGAAGGAAAAACACATGCTTACAGAGGGCATTTTAAGTGTCTCAACTGTCAAAATTTCATTTCTAAAACCTTAGCTTAGGAAACCAAGGGACATGTGGAAAAGCAAGAGGAAAAAATAACCACACATTTAAACATAAACATGCCCTGAGCACTCTCCCTAGGCAGTCTCAAATGCCATATTGAAGGCAGAAATTAGCCATTTAATCAAACTTCTATAACCATCTGAATGCATAATGTCTAGTTCTTTACAGAAAATGTTTGCCAATTCCTGGCATAGAGGGTAGAGTTCAGACTTGAGTAAGCTGAAAATCCTTCAAGATCTTATCCCAAACAGATTAATCATCACCATGCTCTAAAACACCATAAACTCTACCCTATTTTCTTTTGGGCCTACATAATTTTGCATATTTTATTTCTTCTTCTTTTTTTTTTTTTTTAAATCTGAAACTCCTATTCATGCTTCAAAACCCAGCTCAGTTTATTCTTCCTCTATTGGACTTTCCTCAACTTTCCTGGCAAGTAGTGTCCTATAACATTTTAAAATATTTCTATTATAGTACTTTTGAAAAATCATGGCAGATAGTGTATGTATATCTATTATAGTACATAAGGTAATGCAGTTACCTTATTTGTTCTTCTGACAATGTCTCTAAGTAGACTATTCTCTACATTGATTGTCTTAATAATTTTTATATACTCAGGGCCTAACACTAGGAGCATTTAACAACCAGTGAAGGAAAAAAAAACAACCAGTGAAGAAACTCTGCCTTCCTGACCCATCCCGCTGCCTTTCATCTATCTATCCCAGATCCAGGCATTTCAGACTTTATGCATATTTAAGAGTAGGAGGGCCGGGGTGCAGTGGCTCATGCCTGTAATCCCAGCACTTTGGGAGGCTGAGGTGGGTGGATCACCTGAGGCCGGGAGTTCGAGACCATCATGGCCAACATGGTGAAACCCTGTCTCTATTAAAAATACACAAATTAGCTGGGTGTGGTGGCATGTGCCTTTAGTCTCAGCTCCTCTGGAGGCTGAGGCAGGAGAATCACTTGAACCTGGGACATGGAGGTTGCAGTAAGCCGAGATTGTACCACTGCATTCCAGCCTGGGTGACAGAGCAAGACTCCATCTCAAAAAATAAAAATAAAAATAAAAAACTAGACGTCAAGTTATTGACCTAGATTATTTGGCTCTTCCTATCAAGAAAGGTTTGACATTCTAGGGAGTAAAATGGAGATATAACCTACTTTGAAAGAATGGCTGAGAAAATTAAGAGAGGAAAGTATATAAAGCACTTGGCATCTCATCTGACCTAGAATAGTGGCACAATGTTACTATCATGATCATTTATAAAGGTAGCAAAAACATTCCGGCTACATGATATTTTCACTTGCTGAGATTATGAATACTCAGCAGCTTACCCAGTGGACATTCACATGCAACGGTTTTTCAGTTGCTGGGTACTTACTGTCTTTCTCGGTGGTCTCTAGGCATATGAGAAGCTTTGGATGTTCAAGTCAGCAAATAATTATAAAAAATTCTGTGGCAGCCGGGCGCGGTGGCTCACGCCTGTAATCCCAGCACTTTGGGAGACCATGGGTGGATCACGAGGTTAGGAGATTGCGACCATCCTGGCAAACATGGTGAAATCCTGTCTCTACTAAAATACAAAAAACTAGCCGGGTGTAGCGGCACGAGCCTGTAGTTCCAGCTACTTGGGAGGCTGATGCAGGAGAATCACTTGAACCTGAGAGGTGGAGGTTGCAGTGAGCTGAGATTGTGCCACTGCACTCTAACCTGGTGACAGAAACTCCGTCGCAAAAAAAAAAAAAAAAAAAAAAAAATTCCGTGGCACAGTACATATCCAATTCCCTGAAAAAGTCAGCAGCAGCTGCTACAATTACAAATAGAAGCCTTAATTCCTCAACACTCAGGTAACTAACCAAACTGTCTGTTGATTTATTGCAGGTTTATGCTGTTGGTTACATTTTTCTATCTAGAGCAAATAGCTACTACTTAACAGGGCATTGCTACAAATTGCCTTATATATTCTATCCTTATAACGACTCTAAGGGATAGATACTATGTCTCCCTTTAAAAAATGTGCTTCTGGAGTCAGGCTGGGTGGCTCTCATCTATAATCCTAGCACTTTGGGAGGCTGAGGTGGGTGGATCTCTTGACCCCAGGAGCTCCAGACCAGCTTGGGCAACATGATGAAACCCCATCTCTACAAAAAATACAAAAATTAGCCAGGCATGGTGGCATGTGCTGTAGTCCCAGCTACTCAGAAGGCTGGGGTGGGAGGATGGCTTGAGCCCAGGAGATTGAGGCTGCAGCGAGCTGTGATGATGTCATTGCACTGCAGCTGGGGTGATGGAGAGATACTATCTCAAAAAAAAAAAGTTTCCAACACTTTTTTTTTCTCCGACCATAAAAGCAATTTCATAATTACACCTGTAAATTATGGGAAAGTGTGAAAACCTTTCTACCACCCATTTGCCATATAATCATTGTGAATATTTTCACTTTGTTTTGACTAAAAAAGGGTTTCTCTTAAAAACATTCACTCGGTTTAAGCAGTTTAATATGAAAATGTTCAAATAGTTGCAAAACAGATTAGTTTAAAGCTCTACTAGTTTTCTTCTTTTCTTTTTTTCTTTTTCTTTTTTTTTTTTTTTTGAGACAGAGTCTTTTTCTGTCTCCCAGGCTGGAGTACAGTTGCATGATCTCAGCTCATTGCAACCTCTGCCTCCCAGGTTCAAGCGATTCTCCTCCCTCAGCCTCCAGAGTAGCTAGGATTACAGGAGCCCACCACTACACCCAGCTAATTTTTGTAGTTTTAGTAGAGACTGGGTTTTCAACATGTTGGCCAGGCTGCTCTCTTCTGGAACTTCCGATCTCGGGTGATCCGCCCACCTCTGCCTCCCAAAGTGCTGGGATTACAAGTGTGAGCCACCGTGCCCAGCTGCTACTAATTTTTAAAGGATCGATGGAACCAGGTGTTTGTCTTTGTTTTCTTGAGACACGGTCTTGCTCTTGTCACCCAGGCTGGAGTGCAGTGGCGTGATCTTGGCTCACTGCATCTCTGCCTCCTAAATTCAAGTGATTCTCCTGCCTCAGCATCCCAAGTAGCTGGAACCACAGGCGTGTATCACCACTCCCAGCTAATTTTTGTATTTTTGGTAGAGATGGGGTTTCACCATGTTGGCCAGGCTGGTCTCGAACTCCTGACCTCAGGTGATCCACCCACCTTGGCCTCCCAAAGTGCTGGGATTATAGGCATGAGCCACCGTGCCTGGCGTCAGTTTTTTGTTTGTTTGTTTGTGTTTTTGGCAACACAGACCAAAACTTTTTTTTTTTTTTTTTTTTTTTTTTTTGAGATAGAGCCTTGCTCCCGTCTTGCAGGCTGGAGTGCAGTCTTGGCTCACTGCAACCTCCACCTCCCAGGTTCAAGTGATTCTCCTTCCTCAGCCTCCCGAGTAGCTGGGATTACAGGCATGCATCATCACACCCAGGCTAATTTTTGTATTTTTAGTAGACATGGGGTTTCACCATGTTGGCTGGGCTGGTCTCGAACTCCTGACCTCAGGTGATCCACCTGCCTCAGCCTCCCAAAGTGCTAAAATTACAGGCGTGAGCCACTGTACCCGGCCAGACCAAAACTTTTGTAGAATACAATAAAAGTTCATTGTTAGCAAGATGTACCGGCACCTGGATGTTGTGGCAACGTCAAACTATAAAGTTTCTAAATATATCTCCCAACTCTAGACTCAGCACAGGTGAGTCACAGACAGTCCACAGACCACCACTAGCCACTCCTCTCTGGTATGAAGTTACCGGCCTGCCTATCCCACACCAGGGCAATCATCAATTCTCATTAGAAGGAGGCCTAGGGAGGGGCATACACAGGTTGCTCAAGACTTAAAGCCAAGTCCAAGTAGAGTCAGGATTTGAACCCATCGGTCTGACTTCCATGGAAAAACAGTTTATAATTTCCTCATGTGCAAGGCACTCCAGATCAAGGAGATATGGAACCCAAGGGCCTTTGCAACGAATGCCTGAAGAAGAAACAAACCCCCAACACCATGTTACAGCTTCGAATGGGAATAATCTTCTAAGTTCTCAAGACAGTTTCAGGGCTGTCCAACCTATGATATCACTCTCTCCACGGGAAAGAACCCAGCAAAACAAATACAGATACACACACAGCAATGTTCTCCCCACACCTTTGTCATTATGGTCTTTTCCCCCTTTTCTTTCTTTCTTTTTTGTTAGACGGTGTCTTACTCTGTCGCCCAGGCTGGAGTGCAGTGGCATGATTTCGGCTCACTGCAATCTCCACCTCCCAAGTTCAAGTGATTCTCCTGCCTCAGCCTCCTGAGTAGCTGGGAGTACAGAAATGAGCCACCATGCCTGGCTAATTTTTGTATTTTTTAGTAGAAACGGGGTTTCACCACGTTGGCCAGGCTGGTCTAGAACTCCTGACCTCATGATCCGCCCGCCTCGGGCTCCCAGAGTGCTGGGATTACAGGCCTGAGCCACAGTGCCTGCAGTCAGTTTTTTGTTTGTTTTCTTTGGCAACACAGACCAAAACTTTTTTTTTGGAGATGGAGTCTTGCTCCCGTCTTGCAGGCTGGAGTACAGTCTCAGCTCACTGCAACCTCTACCTCCCGGGTTCAAGTGATTCACCTTCCTCAGCCTTCTGAGTAGCTGGGATTACAGGAGTGCATCACCATACCTCTGTCGAGAGCCACTGTGCCCGATCTTCTTTTGGTTTCGATGTTTGGCTCATAAGCGTGGTCAACTGGTGTCAGAGGTTAAGGAGGCCACCAGGTAAGAAGCCCTCTGGGTGAGGAGACAGCCAGTTTTAAAAGCCTGGCTCAGTATCGTATGCTGCCTCAAGCCTGAATTCCAGCACTTTCAGAGGCTGAGGCTGGCGGATTGCTGGAGCCCAGGGGTTCAAGACCAGCCTGGGCAACATAGGGAGACCTCCTCCTCTCTACAAAACAACAAAAATTTGGCCAGGTGTGGGCAATAATCCCACCTCCTCAGGAGGCTGAGGTGGGAGGATCGCTTGAGGACGGGAGGCAGAGGCTGCAGTAGCCGAGATGGTCACTTGCATTCCAGCCTGGGTGACAGTGACACTCTGTCTCAAAAAGTAATAAAATAAATAAGTAAATAAAAGACTGGCTCCATTGACACTCTTCCTCCTCCACCCCAACACTGAAGGGACCCGGACGGTTGTGGGCCCTGCCTGAATGCGGCTGCCCCGTCTCTATGACTGCGGAAACTGTCTGAATTTCATACCCAGGGTCAAACATGTCCCCGGCCAAAGTCGGAACTGAGTCTGGGTCGCCGGTCCAAGACGCTGGTCCCTGCTCCACCGCTGCCTCTACAAAGGGAGTGAGTCCAGCTTTCAGCTAGGCCCCCGGGAGGCGCTCCAGGCAGGGACAAAGCGCGGTCCGGCCAGGCTGAGAACCCGTGGCCTGCAGAGGCAGCCCCTGCCCAAGCCCCGGATTCAATCTGCCGTTGTTCATTCCGAGAAATTCGGAGATTTGGGCCACACTGGCGTTCCCGGCGCGGGCGCGCGGATTGGGGAGGCGGCGCAGCCAAGGGTGCGGGCTTCACGGAGGGGCAGCGAGTGTCCCCTCCTTGAGAGGGGTGTCCCGGCGGCCAGGACGCCGGGAGGGGTGCACCCCAGTCTTCCAGCTCCTGCCCAGCTCCTGCCCAGCTCCTAGCCGCCCACCCCAGCCTCGCTGAGGGCTCCCCCGGCCCCTCTCGCTGTTGGCACCCCGCAGATCCCCACCCAGGGAACCCGTAAGTTTCCCACCCGATCTGAGCACCCCGCAGATTACCACCCAATCTGAGCACCCCGCAGATTCCCACCCAATCTGAGCACCCTGCAGATTCCCCCCACCCCCCGATCTGGGAGTCCCCACCCGCCACACGCAGCGGCTGCTGCGCCCGCGTCCCGCCGCGGAGGCCCAGGCCCGGCTCACCTGGAGGGAGCCAGTCGGCCGCGGCGCAGGCTCCGATCAGCAGCAGCAGCAGCGTCCCCAGCCACGTCGGCCGCATGGCCCCGGGCGCTCGGCGGCGGCTCAGGGCGCGGCCGGGGCCCCGCTCGGGGTCCGCGGAGCCGCTCACGTCGCCGCCCAGGCCGCCATGGCGAGCGCAGGGCGCGCAAGACCCGCCTCTTCCCGAGCGGCGGCGGCGCGTCTCGGCGGAGGGGACCCGGCTCGGCCGCCCGCACCCAGCCCGCCCCGCCCCCACCCCGCGCCCCCGCCCCTCCCCCGAGGCCTCCGCCCCTCGCGGGACTTTCCCGCTCCAGGAACCGCGGCCCTGGGGGCCTCGGCAGCGGGGACCCCGCGCAGCCGGCCTCCCGGAGCGCGGAGCCTCCCGAAACGTCCTGGAGACTGGAGCGAAGCAGGACGCCCACCTTCGAGGGCCGCGATCCCTTCGGAGGGGCCCTTCCAGACCCCGGCCCAGGCCCCCGGGCGTTCCCTGGAGCCCGCACCCCTCCTGCCCCCACCTCACTCTCCTCTCCCGCCACTCAGGTGCCTGATCGCACAATTTGAGGATTCGCCCCTTTGGACGAAATGTTTGCTTTAATAGGCCCCAAAGTACATATTAAGCTTTCAAGCCCCCTCTTTTTTTTTTTTTTTTGAGAGGGAATCTCGCTCTATCGCCAGGCTGGAGTGCAGTGACAGGATCTCGGCTCTCTACAACCCCCACCTCCTGTCAACCCCCTTTTGAAAAGGGTTTTAAGGGGAAGGAGTTAGGGCCCAGTGAAGGAGGGGTGGGGCACTGGGGGGGAATGGGCTCCGAGCCGGGGGAGGGCGAGACAGAAACTTCCAGCGTTTCGTAACGGCGTGGGGTTTGCCCTGGAGCCTGTCGCGGTGCACGAGGAGGAAGTCCGTTAGCAGCTGTGTCCAGTTTGACGCCTGTTGGGAGAGGGTTTTAAATCTGCCCTGTTCTTCCAAGATGTGTCATAAAACCAGCGCAGCAAAGGAGAGACGCCGTGCACGGAAGACAAGAATTTAAAAACAGGTTGTCCTGGGAGCCCACTGGACGCATCAGCAAAAATGGGTTTTGCAACATAGAGCGTTTCTTTTGCTCGTTCCGCCTTCTTGTATTTCCTCTTTGTAGAACTCTTTTGAAATTGGCCATGCTCGTAAAAATATGTGATGAAATACCTAGCAGACAACTGAATGATGCATTGGGTATTTCGAGACATAGAGATGTATGTATGTGTTATGTGAAAAACGCAGGCTATAAGTTGGAATCACTTCAAAAATGATGCACTGAGGTTAGGCGCGGTGGCTCACACCTGTAATCCCAGCACTTTGGGAGGCCGAGGCAGGTGTATTACCTGAAGTCAGGAGTTCAAGACCAGCTTGGCTAACATAGTGAAACTTCATCTCTACTAAAAATACAGAAATTAGCCAGGCGTGGTGACATGTGCCTGTAATCCCAGCTAATTGGGAGGCTGAGGCAGAAGAATCACTTGAACCTGGGAGGTGGAGGTTGCAGTGAGCCGAAATTGCACTACTGCACTCCAGCCTGGGCAGCAGAGCAAGACTGTCTCAAAAAAAAAAAAAAAAAAAATTACATCTTTGAAACCTAAGGGAAAGGAAAAAAATGTTTTAAAATGCATTTTGAAGTTAAGCTGCCTGGTTACACTAAGGCCAGGAAGGGCTGCAACTTCCTCCTTTGAGGTAGAAGGTTCAGAGGTAGCCACACTAAAGCCAAGGTCGAGCATTCAGTATCCCAATTGCAAGTGGTTGCAAAAGCCCTAAAGCAACTTGCCCTGGAAAGGTCAGTTCTCAGGGGTTGCATTTACATTTTTCTGCTCCTCCTGGCTGAATGACTCTTGAAATTATCTGTAGCCGACTCTTCTACTGAGATCCCCAATCTGAAGAAAACAGGAAACCAAAGCTATTGGTATTTCATGTGAAGGGCATCCAGCATCCCGGGCTCTTTGTCTGTATCTGTGTTCACCCTTCCACAGCATCATGTGATGCCTCCA
This sequence comes from Cacajao melanocephalus, assembly GCA_963573385.1. Lineage (NCBI taxonomy): Eukaryota > Metazoa > Chordata > Mammalia > Primates > Pitheciidae > Cacajao > Cacajao melanocephalus. The sequence continues at coordinate 20,838 of CAUYLG010029589.1, read as the reverse complement.
TGATTTCATCTAACTTCCTAAGTGAGTGCCCTCCTTCAGTCCCCACTTTGGAGGCAGATTTACTGTGAAGCTACTGAAAGCTTAACCTTCAGTGGCCCTCCTTTGCAGGGCCTTTTCCCAGGCCATGGGAAGGCACTGTGTTCACATGGTCATATGCTTTTGTGAAATCTGCAGAGTGAGAGACTTTGCCCACGATTGTTTGAGCTTTGGGCTTCCGTCTTTTTTCCTCTTCCAATGTACTGCAGTGTTTTCCTCCAATATACTACTCACGTAGGGTGGCGTTGCAGTGGCTATGAGATTTTTGAGTAATGTCTTGACATTTTATAGCATAGGTGTAGAGAGATAGATCAACAACAAATAGTGAAGTTTAAAGAAACTTTTCTATACTGTCAATAATTAAAAAATAATTTTTGATAAATTGTGGTAGAAGAAAGACTGAATTAACTTTCTATTTCTATAGAGAATATTGCAAAACTTGTCATATATAGAGGCAAAGACGTCACAGTAAAAAAAAAAAATTGTAAGTAAAGAGTACTATGGAAGTGTATCAGGCAGTTAACCAATACAGATAGTGTTTTGCTTTTTTGGATCTTGTGATGTTAGCGGTGTTTGGCAGCTTTGAAAAAATTTGTAACCAGACCAGGTGCGATGGCTCATGCCTGCAATCTCAGCGCTTTGGGAGAGTGAGGTGGGTGAATCACCTGAGGTCAGGAGTTTGAGAAGAGCCTGGCCAGCATGGTGAAACCCTGTCTCTACTAAAAATACAAAAATTAGCTAGATGTGGTCGTGCGCCCTGTAATCCCAGCTACTCAGGAGGCTAAAACAGGAGACTTGCTTAACCCCAGGAGGTGGAGGTTGCAGTGAGCTGAGATCATACCACTGTACTCTAGCCTGAACCACAGAGCAAGACTCTATCTCAAAAAAAAAAAACAAAAAACAAAAAAAAAAACCACAGAGCAAGACTCTATCTCAAAAAAAAAAAAAATGTAACCTCTTTGTTTCCTCATTCTAAAGAAATACTTTTGGTCAGATGCAGTGGCTCATACCTGTAATCCCAGCACTTTGGGAAGCTGAAGCAGGTGGATCACCTGAGATCAGGAGTTCATGATCAGCCTGGCCAACATGGTGAAACTCCATCTCTACTGAAAACACAAAAATTAGCCAGGCATGGTGGCAGGTGCCTGTAATCCCAGCTATTTGAGAGGCTGATACATGAGAGTTGTTTGAACCTGGGAAGTGGAGGTTGCAGTGAGCTGAGATTGTGCTACTGCACTCCAGCCTGGATGACAGAGTTAAGACTCCATCACACACACACAAAAAAGAAATACTTTCGTGCCTAATTTTATACTGAGTTGTGTATTTGTTTATAAAAGGGGCTCCATGTATTATATGCACGAGCCCTATAAACCCTGAATCTGCACCATCCCTTTCCATTAATTCCTTACCTTCCAGTCAGTTTTCTGAAGCATTTCTAATGGCCTAGAGGGACTCCTCCGGCCTCCTTCAGGAGAGTGGGTGGAGGATGGCAGAAAGAAGGCGACATTTCTTGCTGGCCAGTAGTGCTTCTCTATGTATTAAAACATGAAAGCCTCCCAGTCAGGTAGGCCATGGCTGTCCCATGGGGACCCGGCAGAGTTCCGGGACTTGGCCTGTGGTGGGTTTGCACTGCAGCAGCTCTGATAAACTGTAACTGCATTTCCTAGAATTCCCCTCCCTGAAAAGTTCTGAGGTAACATGGGCAGGGAGGGATGTTTGTGTGTGTCTTAGTCGATTTTCTGTTGCTTATAACAGAATATCTGAAACTGGGTTATTGATAAAGAAAAGGAATTTATTTCTTACTGTTTGGAAGGCTGGGAAGTCCAAGGTCAAGGGGCTGCATCTGGTGAGGGCCTTCTTGCTGGTGGAGATTCTCTGCAGAGTCCCAAGGTGGTCGGGGAGGGCTGAAGGTGCTAGGGTGCTCAGATGTGACTTCCTTTTTTTCTTTTGAGATGGGGTATTACTCTGTTGCCTAGGCTGGAGTGCAGTGTTGCAATCTTGGCTCACTGTAACCTCTGCCTCCCAGGTTGAAGCAATTCTCCTATCTCAGCCTCCTGAGTAGCTGGGATTACAGGCATCTGCCACCATGCCTGGTTAATTTTTGTATTTTTAGTAGAGATGATGTTTCACCATGTTGCCCAGGCTGGTCTTGAACTCTTGATCTCAAATGATCCACCTGCTTTGGCCTCCCAAAGTGTTGGGATTACAGGAGTGAGCCACTGCAGCTGGCACCTCTTTTATAAAGCCACTAGTGCCACTTCCATGAGAATCTATTGATCCATGAACCCATTAGTCCGTGGATGAATCCATCCATCCATGGGGGCAAGGCCATCATAACCAATCACCTCTGAAAGGCCTCATTACTCCATACTGCCACTTGGGGAATTAAATTTCCAGCACGTGGAATGTGGGGACACATTCAAACCCTAACAATGTGCAAGACTTGGAAGGTGGAAGGAATGGTGCAGCCATATTCCTTTACCCTTGGGAGACTGGGGCAGGGCGTGAGGCGTCTTTGCAGCTCACGACCTGTGGCTTCTCTGCTAACTTCCTGGATGGCGGGGATGCAGACAGGCTCCGGGCTCCTCCACCTCCTGCGAGATCTCATGTGGTCGTGTAAGCTGGAGGTGTGGAGATGGAGGGTAACTGAGGAGGGTGGCAGCTGAGCCTTAGATTCCAGCTTGTCCCTGCTTCCTCCAACTCTTGCCCACCTTCTCTTCCTGGCCTCCTGCTCTGAGGACTTCAGCCTCCAGCACTGGAAAGGGGGAAACTGTCTCTCCTGGACTGTGCACACATCTCTCATGTTTATGTGAGGTCACATCTCTATAACAGCGCACACACACACACACACACACCACATTGATCATGCTCCAAATCACACAGCCAATGAGTGACAGCGTGGGCTCCTTGCCAGGCTAGTCTAGTGCCAGAGCCCCCTGCATTTCACAGCAGACTTCTCATCATGCTATTCAGTTTCTTCGAAATCAGGCCCAGCTTTGTGCCCAATCAAGGGCTCCACAGCTCCCCAAGACCCGGCTATTCCATCAGTGAGTCTTTGAAGTTGTACGTCGCAAAGGTCACATGTGTCTTACTTCTCTGCCTCTTCCACTGCTGTTCACCCCACAGGTTTGCGCTTCTCCCTGCCTTCATCTCTAACCCCCACCCCGCCCCCGCTCCTGCCATACTCACAGTTTAAATTCTACAACTCTGGACTCCACTTCCTGAGAACTCTGTTGCCTTCCCTGACTACCATCTTCCCCTGCTTGCCACCGTCTTGTGTCATGGTTGGTCTCCGTGGGGATTGACACAGCCAAAAGCAGGACCACTGACACCTGTGAGTGGGTAGGTGAGTGTCCTCCCTGGATTCAGCAGAGGTGTAAGGGCTCTCAGCTCAAAGTAGGCCTTAATCATTGCCAATTGGGGCCTTGATTTGTGACTTGGTGCCCCTTGTTCCAAAAAAATTCCAGGATCAAGGTCAGAGGAATTGGCATGTTAGCAAAAGGACAAATTCCCTACGTTTGGTGTTGGGCTGGGTTTTCTCACGCTTGTCACGGGCCACAGCCCCCTCCTTTCACCACCCAACACATGTTGCATTTCTGCTTCCCCAGTGGGGCCATCATAAAATACCTTTCCAGTAATACCTAGGCTTTTCTAGTCTTTTGCCTCCTGTCTGGGACCCCTACAAGAGTAACTATTACACATACAGCACTCTACATTTCATTCCTCCTGAAAACAGGGAATGAATGACATCCTGATTTTTTTTTTTTTTTTTTTTTGAGACAGAGTATTGCTCTGTCACCCAGGCCAGAGTGCACTGGCACAATCTTGGCTCACTGCAACCTCCACCTCCTGGGTTCAAGTAATTTTCATGTCTCAACCTCCCAAGTAGCTGGGATTACAGGTGCCCGCCACCATGCCTGGCTAATTTTTGTATTTTTAGTAGAGAAGGGGGTTTCACCATGTTGGCCAGGCTAGTCTTGAACTCCCAGCCTCATGTGATCCACCTGCCTCAACCTCCCAAAGTACTGGGATTCCAGGTGTGAGCCACCGGGTCCAGCAGATACTCTGAAATTTGTCAAGAGACAACAAGCAGAGAAAAAAAATATTCCAGTTCCGTTTTAACTCCTTGAAAAACAGGAGATTCCTGCACTTTAGGTGGATGAAGCTTTAATACTCCTGACCCTGGTATGTATGAAAAGCACCCACAACCCCAGGGCCACAGCCCAGGATCTGGAAAGCTGCCGGCAATAACTGGAAAGTCCAGGCCTGAGACTTTTTTTCATGAGTTCTCAGGACAGGACTCGTATAATGAATCCTCTTGGGTTTTCTGATTCAGAAAAACTCAAACCAATCCCCATTTCCTGGAAGGATTAAGAGCCTATCATTTTGTGTGTGTGTTTAAATTTGCCCTCTGGCTGGGCGCATTGACTCACTCCTGTAATCTCAGTGCTTTGAGAGGCTGAGACAGGAAGAATCCCTTGAGCCCAGGAGTTGGAGACCAGCCTGGGCAACATAGAAAGACCTTGTCTCTACAAAAAATTTTTAAAAGTAAAAATTAGCTGGGAAGGGTGGCAGATGCCTATAATCCCAGCTGCTCAGGAGGCTGATATGGGAGGATTGCTTGAGCCAAAGAGTTCGAAGCTGCAGTGAGCTATGGTCGTGCCACTGTACTTTAGCCTAGGTGATAGAGCAAGACCCTGTCTCAATAATAATAATAATATCCGGGCGCAGTGGCTCACACCTGTAATCCCAACACCTGGAGGGCTGAGACAAGTGGATTACCTGAGGCCGGGAGTTTGAGACCAGCCTGACCAACATGGAGAAACCCTGTCTCTACTAAAAATACAAAAATTAGCGGGGTATGGTGGCGCATGCTTGTAGTCCCAGCTACTCAGGAATCTGAGGCAGAAGAATTGCTTGAACCCAGGAGGCAGAGGTTGCGGTGAGCCGAGATCACGCCATTGCACTCCAGTCTGGGCAACAAGAGGGAAACTGCCTCAAAAAATAAAAAATAAATAAAATAACAATAATATAATAGTAATTTTGCACTCTGGGATCATTCAGACTTCCAGGAAAAGCTTGGCAGGCTGGGCATGAGTAGAAGCATTTTATTAACCGAGGGCTCAGGCTAGGTGGCAGCTGCTGTATGGCAGTGGTCCCCAACCTTTTTGGCCCCATTGACCAGTTTCGTGGAAGATAATTTTTCCATGGACCACGTGGGGGTGGCAGAGGGGAATGGTTTGGGGATGATTCAAGCACATTACATTTATTGTGCACTTTATTTCTATAATTATTACTTTGTAATATACAATGAAATAAGTATGCAACTCACCATAATGTAGAATCAGTGGGAGCCCTCAGCTTGTTTTCCTGAAACTAGACGGTCCCTTCTGAGGGTGATGGGAGACAGTGACTAGATTCTTATCAGACACTAGATTCTTATGGAGTGTGTGACCTAGCTCCCTTGCATGTGCAGTTCACAGTAGGGTTCACGCTCCCATGAGAAGCGAATGCCTCTGCTGATCTGACAGGCAGCAGGGCTCAGGAGTGCATGCCAACAATGGGGAGCGCAGTAAACACAGATGATGCCTTCCTCATCGCTCACCCCCTACTCATAGGCAGTGGTTGGGGATCCCTGCTATAAGCCACAGCCAGGAGGAGGCCCATGGGGCATCTGATGAGTCACTGCAAGGCTGTGGGCAAGCAGGGAGCTATGCCCATATCCCTCCAATAAGAAGAGGTATTTTTTTTTATTTATTGACATCCTGCCCTGTGCTGTATATATCACTCTGCCAACCCTCATAACACATCTAGAGATAAGGGTAGTGGCCATTTATCTTGATTTCTGACTGTCCAGCATCTTTTGAACGCTCTTGCTCTATTGGGATAATTTTCAGTCTTTTTTTTTTTCTTGAGAGTCTTGCTCTGTTGCCCAGGTTGGAGTGCAGTGGCATGATCTTGGCTCACTGCAACCTCCACCTCCCAGGTTCAAGTGATTCTCCTGCCTCAGCCTCCTGAGTAGCTAAGATTATAGGCGCCTGCCACCACGCCTGGCTAATTTTTGTATTTTTAGTAGAGACGGGGGTTTCACCTTGTTGGCCAGGCTGGTCTTGAACTCCTGATCTCATGATCCACCTGCCTCAACCTCTCAAAGTGCTGAGATTATAGGCGTGAACCACCTCGCCCTGTCATAAATATATATATTTTTAAAAAGAGCCCATAAAACAGAGATGTGAGAAACAGAAGTGAAGATGTCGCCGGCTTCTGCCCGATGGGCGCTTATTTCATGTAGATTGTTAAGGAAAAAGCAACAGTCCCAATGTCAAAAACGTCTGTGCTTGCCTTGCCGCAGTGTAACCACACTGTAGGAATCAGTCTCAGTGAATCCAGTCCCTGTTTTACAACCACACAGAAGTTGCCAGTCAGCATTTCTGGTGACAGAACTGCATTGCCACACTGACGGGGTGCAATATTAGCCACAAATGAAGAAACCTGATGTTTCCATTTTCTCAGGAAGCCTGGGAGCACATGAGTGACTTCCACTGGGCTTTCTGAACTGCTGGGGCCACATTAGGGGCCTTCACCCTTCCATGTGGGACTCTCAGGATGCAGGAAACCAGGATGAAGATGCCCAGCTTGGAGATGGGCGAGCCAGTCTCTTCTGCCAGTGCACCCCGAGGAGGCCTGGCCAGGCCCCGGTTCTTGGAGGCTGCATCCTGTGGCTGCTGTAATGCAGCCCCGCAAACTTAGTGGCTTACAACAAAAATTCATTCTCTTATAGTTCTAGAGGTCAGAAATCCCAAATGGGGCTGGGTATGGTGGCTCATGCCTGTAATCCCAGTGCTTTGGGAGGCTGAGATGTGAGGATCACTTGAGGCTAGGAGTTGAGAAGAGCCTGGGCAACATAGCAAGACTCTGTTTCTACAAAAAATAAAACATTAGCCACGTGTGGTGGTGCCCACCTATGGTCCTACCTACTCAGGAAGCTGAGTTGAGAGGATCGCTTGAGCCAGGGAGTTGGAGCTGTAGTGAGCTATGATTGCACCACTGCATTCCAGCCTGGGTGACAGAGCGAGACTCTATAAAAAAGAAAGGGACATCAGTTCCATATAACCCAAAGCCTGGATAACAGAATGAGACCCTATCTATAAAACAGAAAAAGAAGCTGGGCGCGGTGGCTCACGCCTGTAATCCCAGCACTTTGGGAGACCAAGGAGGGCGGGTCACTTGAAGTTGGAAGTTGGAGACTAGCCTGCCCAACATGGAGAAATCCCATCTCTACTAAAAATACAAAAAAAAAAAAAAAAAAAAAAAAAGCTGGGCATGGTGGCACATGCCTGTAATCCCAGCTACTCAGGAGGCTGAGAAAGGAGAATCACTTGAACCCTGGAGGTGGAGATTATGGTGAGCTGAGATCATGCCATTGCACTCCAGCCTGGGCAACAAGAGTGAAACTCCATCTAAAAAAAAAAAAAAAAAAAAAAGATATAGAGAGAAAAGAAAAAAATTAAAAGGAAATAAAGGCAGGCTGGTGGTGCATGCATGCCTGTAATCTCAGCTACACAGGAGCCTCAGACAGGAGAATCACTTGAATCCAGGAGGCAGAGATTGCAGTGAGCCAAGATGGTACCACTGCACTCCAGCCTGGGCGATAGAGCAAGACTCTGTCTCAGAAAAAAAAAGAAGAAAGAAGAAAGAAAGAAAGAAAGAGAGAAAAACCCAAAATGGATTGGCAGAGCTGTAGTCCTTCCAGAGGCTATGGAGAGAATCCGTTCCTTGCCATTTTCAGCTTCTAGAGAGGCTCCCGCATTCCTTTATTCTATTTTTGGTGGGGGGCAGGGGGCCGGGATGGAGTCTCACTCTGTCTCCCAGGCCGCAGTGCAGTGGTGTGATCTGGGCTAACTGCAACCTCTGCCTCCCGGGTTCAAGCGATTCTCATGCCTCCACCTCCTCAGTAGCGGGAATTACAGGCACATGCCACCACACCTGGCTAATGTTTTTGTAATTTAGTAGAGATGGGGTTTTGCTATGTTGGCCAAGCTGGTCTTGAACCTCTGACCTCAGGTGATCCGCCCACCTTGGCCTCCCAAAGTGCTGGGATTACAGTTGTGAGCCTCTGTGCCTGGCCACATTCCTTAACTCATGCTCCCCACTTCCATCTTCAAGCCAGCAGCGCGGCACCTCAACCCACCCTCATCTCTGCTTCCATCACCATCCCTCCTCCTTGGACCCTTCTGCCGGCCTCTTCCCCACGTGAGGACCCTTGTGATGACATGGGGCCCACCCTTAATCCGGGATCATCTTCCCATCTTGAGACCCTTAGCTTAGTCACATCTGCCAACTCCCCTTTATAACGGAAGGTAACATATTCACAAGTTTTGGGGGTGAGGTTGTGGACATCTTTGGGGATCATTATTTGGTCCACCACAGGGGCTGTACAGAATGACACTGGACAGAGAGGTGGCAGCTCTCAGTGTCTGGACCTTGGACTCTTTGCCCCACTTCCATCTTGGCCTGTCCTGTTCACTCCTGCCCAGCGCGCGTGCACACACACAATCACCTCTCCCCACACATGACACACACCCCGAGCCTGGCGGCCCTAGGCAGCCACCATGCCAGCATTCCCCTCCTCTCAAAATCTGCAGGCCTGTGGTCCCTGCACGGCTACACTTCCTGGGGCTGGTTTTTGCCCTTTTCTTGTTAAATTCAGTGCATTGTTAAATTAGCTTAATCAAAACCCGCCTTAGCCGGGCACAGTGGTGCATGCCTGTAGGCCCAACTACTTGGGAGGCTGAGGCCGGGGGATCGCTTGAGTCCAGGAGTTCTGGGCTGTAGTGCGCTATGCCGATCGGGTGTCCGCGCTAAGTTCGGCATCAATATGGTGACCTCCCGGGAGCAGGGACCACCAGTTGCCTAAGGAGGGGTGAACCCGCCCAGGTCGGAAATGGAACAGGTCAAAACTCCCGTGCTGATCAGTAGTGGGGTCGCATCTGTGAATAGCCACTGCACTCCAGCCTGGGCAACATAGCGAGACCCTATCTCTTAAAAAAAAAATTAATTTTTAAAAAAAGTCCGCCTTAAACTAAGGAATAGGTAGAAAAATTAAAATTGTTTTCTGGGACTGGAGATTGAGGGCAAGTGAGGGTGGAAAGGAGTTGCTGCACTTCTTTAATAATCTGTTCAAATCCATTTATGGACTAGACTACAACTTCCTGGTTGCAAAAAGGTGACAGCAGTGTGGCCAGTCATTAGGTCTACAGTAGGGAGGGAGAGATTACTGGGACAACAGAGTTCTTTATTTAATTCCCTCCTCTCCACAAACAGTTTTCTGGGTACACATTCCCTTGCAGAGGCTCACGGCAGGACTGAGACTTCCAGGGAAGCCTGGTGTGTGGTATAAGAATCCAGGTCTCCAGGAGGCTGGGTGCAGTGGCTCACACCTGTAATCCCCACACTTTGGGAGGCCAAGATGGGTAGATCACTTGAGGTCAGGAGTTCGAGACTAGTCTGGCCAACATGGTGAAACCTCCTCCCTACTAAAAATTTAGAAATTAGCTGGGCGTGGTGGTGGGCGCCTATAGTCCCAGCTACTTGGGAGGCTGAGACAGGAGAATCGATTGAACCCAGGAGGTGGAAGTTGCAGCGAGCTGAGATCATGCCACTGCACTCCAGCCTGGGCAACAGAGTGACATTCTGTCTTTTAAAAAAAAAAGAGAGAGAGAAAGGCAATTTACAGGCACACGCATTTTGCTTTCAGTCTGACTTCTGCTACAGGAAGTGGCTACTTTTGCTTTTGTTAGGACTGGTACCTCTGTTGGGGCCCTTAGTATTTGGGTTAACTCAAAATTGAATTTTATTGAATTTTAATTGATTTGGAACATGTAGACTTAAATACACACTTTTTTTGTTTGTTTTTGCTTTTAAAGACAGGATCTCTGTCTGTTGCCCAGGCCAGAGTACAGTGGCACAATCCTATTTCACCACAGCCTGGAGCTCCTGGGATCAAGCCATCCTCCTGTCTCAGGGTCTCGAGTAGCTGGGACTACCAGTACGTGCCTGTAGTTTCAGGAGGTTCTCTACAGATACAGTCTTGACTTTGCAAAGCCCTAACTATGCCCTGGGCCTGAGATAAAGGAGATGCCTAATGCCTCACATTCACTTTCAGCATCCCTGAAGCTTCAGCCTTCCTTTGGTTAACCCCTGAGTATAGTGACACTCAGGTATGGGCACTGCGTGTAAACCATTATGTAGCGATTAGGCTACATTTGGTGGGTGTTAAATACACTGTTAATGTCCTTTCTTTCGCTGAGGTCTTAAACTATTGTTGCTGTGAACTTTCTTTTTATCTTGGAACCTTCAAACACCATAGCGTGTGGCTTCCGGTGGATCCATACAAAACAAATCCAAACAAAGCAAACACGAATTCATGTGGGTACCTTTGTGGGTGAGGGCAAGAATAGAGAGAGCCTTGGAGGGGTGACGCATGTTCAGAAAGGACACGGTGCTCTGGAATATGGTGCCTTCTCTCCCTCCCTCCCTCCCTCCTCTCATGTGTTTAGCACGTACTTACCTATTGAGCATCTATTCTATGCTAGGCCCTGTTCTGAGCACAATAGATAAAAACTCAGTCCTCGTTTGTATAGTGGTGAAAAAAAAACAACAAAAAAACTCTGAGCTTATGGAACTTATGTTTTAGTGGTAGTGGCAGTGGCAGAGAATGCTCAGTGAATCACTGAACACAGCATCTAGCATCTGGAACGACGGTGAACGTGCGATGGAGAGGACCATGCGTGGTTTGCAAGTTGGACTACATCCAGTCCCAGGTGATTTTCTTGGGGTCTGCAGTAGGAGATTCTGTGAAAGCCCCTCCCTTTCCTCTGTTCCGGCATTACTGGTAGATCCCCAGGTGGCTGGACTCTCGGTGTGGGAGGTGGGGAGCCCCTGGAAGGAACTGGGGCGGCCCCTCTGGCTGTGCTAGACAAGCACTGATCCACAGAGCTTTTCAACATCCCCAAGGCGCTTGGGGGTGTCCACCGAGTGGCAGTTTCTTCTCCTCTGTCAATGGGCTGCACCCTCAACTCATAGTCTCATGACCTGCTCTGGCTTGGGGAAGCCTCCACCCTGTCTGGGCCTCCCAGTACATGCAGTGGGGCGGGCACCATTCCTCTCAGCACTGTCCAGTCCAATACCCAGGGACCTGGGCACATCCACATGTGCCTCCTCACTCATTCCCACAGGTAGCTTAGGGGCATCTAGGCAAACGAAGCTCCAGAACCCACCTTACTCAAGACCCAGGGACATTCCTGTTTTCCAAATGAACATCACTCACATTGCCTAGGAAACAGCCTCGCCTCAAACAACGTTGGTTCAAATGAAGGCAACACTACCAAATACGATATTCTAATGCTGAGGCTTTGACTTATCCACATATCAAAAAGAGATTCAGCCAGGTGCAGTGGCTCACACCTGTAATCCAAGTACTTTGGGAGGCCAAGGCAGGAGGATTGCTTGAGCCCAGGAGTTCAAGACCAGCGTGGGCAATGTGGCAAAGCCTCATCCCTCAAAAAAAAAAAAAAAAAAAATTAGCTGGGCTTGGCACCTGTGGTCCCAGCTAACTGGGAGGCTTAGGCAGGAGAATCACCCGAGCCCTGGAGTTTGAGGCTGCAGTGAGCCATGACTGTACCACTACCTTCCAGCCTGGGTGGTAGAGTGAGACCCTGCCCATCCCTCTGCCAAAAAAAAAAAAAAAAAAAAAAGAGACACATTCATTTACTTTTTATTCCTCAACAAATACTTATTAAGCATTCCTTAGATGTCAGGCGTTTTTCTAGACACTTAAGATACATCAGTGATCAAAGCATTGTTGTTAAACTTCAATCTACTGTAGGACTCTTTTTCCTTCCTTCTGTTGTTTCTTTCTTTTTAAAATTAAAACAGGGGTCTTGCTATGTTGCCCAAGTTGGCCTCGAACTCCTGTGCTCAAGCAATCCTCCCACATCAGCCTCCCAGGTAGCTAGAACTTCAGATGCGCACTGCCCAGGCTAGCTCTCAAGAACTTGATAATTATCTACAAGTACAATGTATTGCATAAATAGGAAGTGAGACGGATCACTGGGCAGATTTGATTTACTGAAAACATGATGCACTTCCTGACCTAGATTCATTTTTTCAGTAGCCTAAAGGGTGGGTCTTTTACCAAGTAGCTCGGAACTGCTGTACGTCTCTTCACAGCACTCGGAAACAAGAACGATTAAATCGCTTTTGCTGTCTAAGTCAAATTATATCAGGCTCCATGCCCAACTTTCCAGGATTTTGTGGTTGGACAAAGGCTGGGAAAGGTGTGGAGGGCTGGCCGGGCTGGCCTTGAGTCTGCTGTGAGCACAGCTGAGATGCTCAGTGTTAAAACGCGTCCGCTGAGTGAAGAGACCCCTCCACACAAGCTTTGTGTGCGCAACATGGCTGTTTATTCATCGGGCTGCGGCAGGCTGAGTCTGAAAAGGGGGTCAGCGGAGGGCAGTGGGATAGGAGTTTGTTTTATAGGTTTGGGCAGTTTTTGCAAGCTGGGAGCTAGTGGTAGGGTCTGGAGTCACGAGGTTGACCAAGGGCAGTTACAAAGTCCAACAGCCTTATCAATTGGGGCAGCAATAAAGAGCAATAGAGAACGTCTCAAAGTTAATTAGGTGCCCAGGGGCTGATCTTTCCTCCCCTGTTCATGGTCTTCCAGTTACTTCAGATTTTCCAGGAACTTATCTGGATTGTCCGTGCAGGTCACAGAGGTATGGCGTCCATGGCACCGTCAGTCAGCCTAAAAGACCTTACACTCAGTAGTTTATCCAAAGAGGGTGGAGCTGCTGTTCGAGGCTCCTTACTCCTGGAATCTTTTGAGGTCCCAGGCACCTGGGTCCCCCTCGCCTATGGCTACACAAGGCTCCATGCCCAACTTTCCAGGGTCCTAGGGTTGGACAAAGCCCAATAAGGTGCAGAGGGATGGCTCTCCCCGGGGAACCCTCCCGACCAGCCTCCCTGCCTGCTGGCCCACTCCCTTCCTCCTGAACGAGCCTTCCAACCTTGGAGCCTACGGCTGGGAAACTCCTATCTGGAGGTAATGATGGGGAAGGAGACAGGATCTTTTTTGCAGGGAGTTCTCAGATGTGTACGGGCTACCCTCCCACGGCATTTTCCCCAAACGGTAGCAGTGTAGTCTTGCTCTGTTGCCCAGGCTGGAGTGCAGTGGTGCAATTTTGTCTCACTGCAACCTCCACCCCCTGGGCTCAAGCGATTCTCCTGCCTCAGCCTCCTGAGTAGCTAGGATTACAGGTGTGCGCCACCATGCCCAGCTAATTTTTGTATTTTTAGTAGAGATGGGATTTCACCACGTTGGCCAGGCTGGTCTCGAACTCCTGACCTCAAGTGATCTGCCCGTCTCAGCCTCCCAAAGTGCTGGGATTACAGACGCGAGCCACTGCACTCGGCCATCTGACATTTCTAAGACATTTGTCAAAAGCCAGAAAACAGTATTGGCATCTTAATATTAACTAAACTTCAGGTTTCATTTGGATTTCACCAGTTTTCACATTAATTTCCTTTTTTTCTGTTCCAGGAAACAATCCGGGGCCCTGTATGCAAAGTCACCCCCAAATTTTGCAAAAGAAGCAGAGAAACCAAAGAACGTGTCAGACAAATCCAGTTTGTCAGAAAAGGGTAGTTATTAGGGAATTTACAGACAGGAGCTTGGTCTTGGGCAGCACAAGACGGGTGTATCTCCCACTGTTACCCCCAGACCCTGGGCTTGTATGCCACAGGGAAAGGGGCTGTGTGCTCTGCGGGGAGGTGACCTTCCAGGAAAAGACAAGAATGCGATTTATGTGTGTCACAGCCTGTAAACTGTGTGATAACATCAAGCTTGTTTTGACCTAGGGGCAGGATTTACGGTAAGTACATACTCTTATGCAAGGAACGGTAGAGTAGAAATCTTTACAGGCATTTCTGGAACTGGGTTAGTCAGAAGCCAACACGGCAGATCGGCATCCAAGTTGGAGTTGCTCACAACCACATTGTGTCACCTTGGCTTCTTTTTGAAGTGGCAGATAGAAACTTACAAATAGGGTGGTATTAATTATATGTAACCTTGTCGGTGCTACAGAATCTAGACTCCCTCTTGACTTTAGTTTGCTCATTTTTTTAAAAAAATAAAAAAGTCAAGCAACTGGATTCGTCCTTTAAAAGGAAGAGCTTGCTAAAGGGGTAAAAATTTTACTTTCTCTTATTTTATTTGATTTTATTTTTTGAGACAAAGTTTTGCTCTTGTTGCCCAGGCTGGAGTGCAATGGCATGATTTCGGCTCACTGCACCCTCTGCTTCCTGTGTTCAAGCAATTCTCTTGCCTCAGCCTCCCAAGTAGCTGAGGTTGCAGGCATGTGCCATCACACCCTGCTAATATTTGTATTTTTATTAGAGACGGGGTTCCACCATGTTGATCAGGCTGGTCTCGAACCTGACCTCAGGTGATCTGCTGGCCTCAGCCTCTCAAAGTGCTGGGATTGCAGGTGTGAGCCAGCACACCCATACAATTACATATAATTTCACATATGTTAAAAACTTATCAAGACCAGGTATGGTGGCAAAACTCCATCTCAAAATACAAAAACAAAGCAAAGCAAAAACCTTATCAAAATGTATATTTAAAACATGCACAGCATAATATATACCAGTTATACCTCAATTAAGCTGTGAAAAAAGGGACAAAAACTATATGCAGACACCTTAAAAATAGGGTTGCAAAATGCTCAGTCACTGATTGCTGCGGTAGTAGTCCATCTGTATACCCAGTGTGATCTCTTAGAGAATCTTAATAAGAATTTTAACCTAGGAATGTCCCACCCTTAATCTGAATTGGAAATTTGGATATTTCCTCCCATGGAAATCAGTTCAGGACCCATACGTAAAACTGATGCCTAGTCAATACTGGTGGCTCTGACCCGCAGGTAGTTCAAGGCCTAGAGAAATGCTAGTGTCACTTTGGGCTTGGAGAGGCCAACAACCCAGTGATGTCATAAACTACCTCACCTGCCGCAGGCTGAAGGTCACTGGGACTGCTAAGAAGTGAAGTTAAGCCAAGGGGCCAGAGCTCTTCCCACAGAGAGCAGGTGTCATACTCCAGTCCTGTGTTGAAGGATTTGTAAAAACTAAGTATCATGCTGGGCGTGGTGGCTGGCTCACACCTGTATCCCAGCACTTTGGGAGGCTGAAGTGAGAGGATCACTTCAGGTCAGGAGTTTGAAACCAGCCTGGCCAACACAGTGAAACCCTGTCTCTACTACAAATAAAAAAATTAGCCAGCCATGGTGGCAGGCACCTGTAACCCCAGCTACTCGGGAGGCTGAGGCTGTAAAATCGCTTGAACCCAGGAAGCTAAGGTTGCAGTGAGCTGAGATCACACCATTGCACTCCAGCCTGGGCAGCAGAGTGAGACTCCATCTCAAAAACAAAACAAACCAAAACCAAAACTAAAAGAACAAGTGTCACAGAATCAAGTATTTAGGTAATGGGAAAATAAATCCTAACTCACAGCTCCAAAATCCAAAGAGCTGTGAAAATCACAAACTTTTTCTTAACTCTTGACTTGAATTAATATCAAGCTAGATACAGTCCTTAATTCTTCCATTAAATGGGAAATGGATATACCTTCCCTAGAAAATTATAAGTGGTTTGATTATAGGGTGCTGCCCACAACGTGCTGAGCGTACTACCTAATATCACCTGTACCATATCACCTTTCTACAACGCCAAATTAGGCTGGGTGCTCACGCCTGTAATCCTAGCACTTTGGGAGGCCAAGGTGGGAAGATTTATTGAGGCCAGGAGTTTGAGACCAGCCTGGGCAATATAGTGAGACCCCTTCCCGTCTTAAAAACAAGCCAAAAAAACCAAATCATGAAACATTTCTGGTCCCTGAGCTTCCCAGATAAGGGGTTGTAGACAGGTGCTGATAACCACATACATCAGTGAACACCTGTACTTCAGATGTTATCTTGGGAAACGCTCTCGACCCGCTTGTAAAGAGGAGAGCAGTATCCCCTTCTCGCCTGGGAGGAAAACTGAAGCTCAGAGGCCTTATGTTAGAGGCCAAGTTGGAAACCACAGAACCCATCCTAGCTAGTTTAAGCAGAAAACAAATTTATGGAAGGTCACTGGTAGCAGAATCCTTGGAAGATCCAGGAAGCCGGCTTCGGGGCCCCAAGGCCAGGAAAGATGCCGAGGTCTCCTTCAGGGGGCTCTAGTGAGCACATTCTTTCTCCACAACCTCACTGGTACCAACGATATTAAACGGGGTAATATTTGCCCATGAAACTGCTCCCCCCTCCAAGATATCTCATTGTTCCTTGATTTGCATTTTGTGACTGTGAGTTTGGCCATCCATTGCTTTAACAACACTTGAATCTCTTTTTCTATAATCACATCTTTTGTCCCCCACCCCTCTTTTTTTTTGTCTTACTCTGTTGCCCAGTTTGGGGTGCAGTGACATGATCATAGCTCACTGCAGCCTCAACTTCCCAGGTTCAAGCCGTCCTCCCACCTCAGCCTCCCAAGTAGCTGAGACTACAGGTGGGGGTCACCATGCCCAACAAATTAAAAAAAATATAGAGAGACGAGGGTCTCACTAAGTTACCCTGGCTGGTCTTAAACTCCTGGGCTCAAGCCATCCTCCTGCCTCAGCCTCCTAAAATGCTGGAATGACAGGCGTGAGCTACCATGTCCGGCTGTTGCCCTTTTTTGAGTGGGTTATTGTCCCCTCTAAAAATTGATTCATGTATTTGTGCTCCCTCCCTGGGCATTTGATGCTGGTGACCAGTCCCTGCTCCAGGCACCCCACAGGGCAGGACCCACCCTCCTGGAAGCAGTTCCACTAACCTGGGGAAAGCCTGGATGGCAAAGGAAGGCGTGGATTGCAGCCTGGGATGGCCGGAAGCACTCAGGTAAACCTGGCTTGGACTTCCTGAAGCCATCATCAGAGAGGCTTGGGAAGCTGGGCTCAGCCACGAGGCTGGGTTGGAACTAATGGGAAAAGGGTGGGTAGAGGAGATTTCCCTTCTCAGTCATGCCGTTTGGCTACCCTACACTCAATCCAGTCTCGGCAGCTTCGCGATCGGCTTGTAACTTGTATCCAACCCACTTAGTGAGAATAACCAGCTGGTTCATATGATGTTTGCTGCTATGCGGTTTATGTGAGAAGACACTTTTACCAGTGGTTAAAGTCCTTCGAATTCTTCACCTTTGACAGAGAAGACAAAGGACCTGTGGTTATTATGCGATAACCACACAGTATCAAAGGTTACTTAGCTAAGTGTGAAAGTAACAGTAAGCGCCGCGAACATCAAGGAAGCTCAGGAAACTCTTCCTCGAAGCCTTTTAATGACGTTCGGCGCTGCATAAAAATCAGATTCCTCTCAGCTCATATGCACAGGATGCTCAGAAATAAGACTCTGCGGAATGGATTTTCTTGATACATTCTAAGGTTCATAGAAGAGATTCTCAGTCAGTTATTGAAAGGGAAGAACGACTTTCACTGAGATCCAGGGTGGTCTAGGTGCACCCTGTTTCTTTCTGGAAACAAGTACATAGGTAAACAGCTCAACTGACGTCTCATTAATAAATGTTTATAGAGAATTGATCAGGCAGCTGAGCGTGGTGGCTCATACCTGAAATCCCAGCACTTTGGGAGGCTGAGGTGGGCAGATCACTTGAGGTCAGGAGTTTGAGACCAGCCTGGCCAACATGGTGAAACCCTGTCTCTACTAAAAATACAAAAATTAGCCAGGTGTGGTGGCACACGCCTGTAGTCCCGGCTACTTGGGAGGCTGAGGCAGGAGAATTGCTTGAACCCAGGAGGCAGAGGTTGCAGTGAGCTGAGATTGCACCATTGTACTCTAGCCTAGGTGGCAAGAGTGAAACTCTGTCTCAAAAAAACAAAAAACAAAAAACATTAGGACAATAAGCTGGGCATGGTGGCTTACACCTGTAATCCCAGCACTTTGAGAAGCCGAGGCAGGAGGATTGCTTGAGGTCAGGAGTTGAAACCAGTTTGGGCAATGTAGTGAAACCCCCCTCTCTACAAGAAAAAAAAAATTAAACAGGTATGATGGTGCACACCTGCATCCCAGCAACTCAGGAGGCTGAGGCATGTGAATCGCTTGAGCCCAGGAGGCAGAGGTTGCAGTGAGCTCAGATCATGCCACTGCACTTCAGCCTGGGCGACAGAGCAAGACTCTGTCTCAAAGAAAAAGGAAAAAAAAAAAATTGATGCTGAGGGAAAAAAGCCAGTCACAAAGGACCACATATTGTATGGTTCCATTAATATGAAATGTTCAGTAAAGGCACATCCAGAGAGACAAAAGGTACATCGGTGGTTGTCAGAGGCTGGGGGTGGGGTGATGGAGTAGGTGTGACGGAGTTACGGGCTTCCTTTCGGGGAAGTGAAAGTATTTTGGAACTAGATACAGGTGATGGTTGCACACCAGTGTGAATGTACCAAATGCCTCTGAATTGTACACTTTAAAATGGTTAATTTATGTTATGTGAATTTTACCTTGATCATTAAAAAAAAAAACACACGCAAAAATGACATCAGGCCCTGCAGCCTTGCTCAATTCTGCCTCCTTCCCTTCATGGATTTGTTACTGTCTTGTCTTGCAAACAAGGACAGGTCACGACTGTGCTTCAGTTTGCTGATCTCTGGAAGGGCAACACTGATGCTTGGCGGGTGAACCCCCTGGCAGGTTTCCTGTGTCCTTCTCACAGCCTGGGTCACGTGGTGCTTTCTGTGGCCCACTGCCTCTGCCTCTTGAATCAACTTTGTGACTAAAGCACCGGGCACTGTGCTTTGCATGGTCCTGACTGTCTGGTTTGTCGGGGACTCAGGGGCTTTTCCAGATGCGGGACTTTCAGTGCTGGAACTGGGAAAGTCCAGGGTAAACCAGGATGAGTCAGCGGCCCTGCCTCGTGCTCTAGATAAGTAAGGCGAGCAGAGGTCAAGGCTACAGCTCTCTCCGCCCAAGGGGATCTTCCCTCACTGTGAGCGCAGAGAAGGGGGCTCCCATGTGCCGGGGGAGGAGGCTGGATCTGAAGGTGGGTGGAGCCGGGACAATGCTAGATTAGGGACTGCTAGCAGTTTCTCCTTCTGTTTTGTTTGTTAGTATTTGAGATGGCATCTTGCTCTGTCACCCAGGCTGTGCCATCTCAGCTCACTGCAGCCTCAACCTCCTAGGCTTAAGTGATCCTCCCACGTCAGCCTCCTGAGTAGCTGGGACTACAGGAACGCACTGCTGGAATGCAGTGGCTATTCATAGGCGCGATCCCACTACTGAACAGCACGGGAGTTTTGACCTGCTCCGTTTCCGACCTGGGCCAGTTCACCCCTCCTTGTGGTCTTGGTGGGGTACCTGGTGGTCCCCCACTCCTGGGAGGTCACCATATTGATGTTTAACTTAGTGTGGACACCTGATCGGCATAGCGCACTACAGCCCAGAACTCCTGGCCTCAAGCGATCCTCCAGCCTCAGCCTCCCAAGTAGCTGGGACTACAGGTGCACACCACTGCACCCAATTATCTATTTTTATTTTATTTTATTCTATTTTTTTTTTTTTTTGAGACAAGGTCTCACTCTTGTTGCCCAGGCTGGAGTGCAATGGCGCGATCTTGGCTCACCACGACATCCGCCTCCCGGGTTCAGGCGATTCTCCTGCCTCACCCTCCCGAGTAGCTGGGATTACAGGCGTGCACCACTACACCCAGCCAATTTTGTAATTTTAGTAGAGACGAGATTTCTCCATGTTGGACCAACAAATCCACAGAGATGCCATGGAGACTCTGAGAAGAGCGACTGGGCCTCTCTGCTCTTTCTTTTTTCTTTTTCTTTTCTTTTTTTTTTTTTGAGACAGAGTCTCTCTCTGTTGCCCAGGCAGGAGTACAGTGACATAATCTCGGCTCGCTGAAACCTCCACCTTCTGGGTTCAAGCAATTCTCCTGCCTCAGCCTCCTGAGTAGCTGAGATTACAGGTGCCCGCCACCACGCCTGGTTAATTTTTTTGTATTTTTAGTAGAGTCAGGGTTTCACCATGTTGGCCAGGCTGGTCTTGAACTCCTGACCTCAGGTCATCCACCTGTCTTGGCCTCCCAAAGTGCTGGGATTACAAGCATGAGCCACCGCACCTGGCCTCTGCTCTTTCTTTGAAGTTCAGTGTCACTGGAGGATGTCTGATGGATTGAGGGGTGGGGAGAGCTTGGAGCTGAGGCTGATAAAAGAAAGATGTGTAGGGGCCCAGGTTCCCACAAGGCTGGATGCCTGGAGGGGTTAGGGCCAAGGGAAGCCTGAACAGAGGGCTGGAGCAGAAGTCACTTGGGAAGAGTGTCATCTGGGTCAACCTATGAGGGACATAGCCCTGCCAATGCCTGATGAGGTGCCTTCCAGAAAGTGGCTGCTTGTGATTCAAAAGTGGGCCCCCAGACTGGGTGTGGTGGCTCACACTTGTAATCCCAGCACGCAGCACTTTGGGAGGTTGAGGCTGGTGGATCGCTTGAGCCCAGGAGTTTGAGACCAGCCTGGGCAATGTGGCTAAACCCTGTATTTAAAAAAAAAAAATTAGCTGGATGTGATGGTGCATGCCGGTAGTTCCAGCTACTCAGGAGGCTAAGGTGGGAGGATTGCTTGAGCCCAGGAGGGTGACACTGCAGTGAGCTGTGATTATGTCACCACACTCCAGCCTGTGTAACAGAGTGAGACCCTGTTTCAAAAAAATAAATAAA